>JBAKBP010007556.1:0-98681 GCA_037953745.1 Lithodes maja
CTAACTGCTTGGTCAACAACTCATGCCCTCCCCCAACATCCAACTTAGACATCCGGTTTTCTTGCTGCAGGTAACGGTGCTGTCTCTGAGTCTCTGCCTCCTCCACTACTTTATCAACTGTGTTAGGCACTGGAGTTACAACAGACTCGGTCAAAGGTCCTGCTATTGGGTCTTTTGGGAGAGCCACTGGTTCTAAACTCTTCAAACTTTTCCCAGCCTTCCGCTTCTCCTTAATTACCTTCCTCCGCTGTTCTGTGGCCTGGGAAATAGGCTGTGATAACTTAAATGCTTGGGAACGAGTTACCACACATGCCATCTGTTGGCGTTGACAACTCACTACCCACTCTTGTTCCTCCCTACTCACGTCGGCCGGCCTCTCGGCAACGACTAAGGGTGGAACTTCTAAAGTAGGCACCGCAAAGTCGTTGCCGAGAAGAAGGTCGACGCCCTCCACTGGCAATTTCTTAACGATCCCAACATCTAAGTCCTTAATCACACCATCAACTTCCAGCTCCACACGAACCAACGGGTATGACCTGGTCGCATTAATACCCTGAACAACAACCACCCGTGCCGCATTAATTGGTCGCCCCGTGAAATTCTTCAAAAGTGTCTGTGAAACTTCAGTATCACGCAAAACTTCCACCTTATGCTGGCAACCCGCCCAACTTACCCTACAGGTCCCTCTATGGGCGCAAAAGACATCACGGACAGGGGACGAGCCTTCCTGAGTCTTATACATAGCCTGTGACCCTGCCGCTGGCAAACTACCCTGGGTAAATCCAGACGACATTTCAGTCACACCTATGCTGCGCACCAAAGACACGGCTGCAGTTGGCGGCTTACTAGGACACGATTTTGCATAATGCCCCTTCGTTCTACAATGAAAACATTCCACTTCCCCTATCGGTCTCTTCTGATAAGGGGCGGAGTTCTGACCCTTCTGTAATGGGATGGCTGTAGTCTTTGGTTCAGTCCTGGTATCTTGGCTTTTAAACTGAGGTTTATATCTATAGTGATTGTCCTGAGCTCGAGGGTTTGGATTATCGCGCCCCTTGGGAACTGCATCAACACGCTTTACAGATTCACATCCCCTGATTAGCGACAACCTGAGGTCAGCCATCTCAGCTGCCTCTTGAAGAGTTCTTGCGTTCTTTTCTTTAATAGTTAAAGTCATTTCTGCACCAGTACACTTATAAAACTGCTCGAGCAGAAACAGCTCAGTCAACTGTTCTGCCATCTCAGCTTTCTCAGAACGTGTCCAGTTTTTAAGTGCATCTTTTAAGTCCCGGGCATGTTCAAGAAAGGTTGCCTCCCCAGTCTTTGTAACACCCCGAAACTTCAATCGATATGTTTCCGGTTGCAACTCGTATGCCCGTAGGACAGCTCTCTTCAATTCTGGGTAGTCAATGCAAGACTCTAAAGGCAGTGCATCATAAGCCTTCAGACCCTTACCCGTAAGTCTTGAGGAGACTAGAGCTGCCCACTTCTCTTCAGGCCAATTATGCTCCCTACACTTCTCAAAACGATTAAAAAATTCTGTGACTTCAGTTTCACTAAATACCGGCACCAATTTGACTAAGTGGGCCAAGGACTGTTCTCTTACTTGGCCCTCACGGCCCATCCGAGTCCCTGTCGACTCTGCACGAGTCTTATCTAAATCTAATTTAGCACAATATTTCTCCGAGTCGTACCTAAGCTCAGCCTCATGCCTCCTAACCTCAATCTCATGCCTCCTAGTCTCATTCTCCTGCTTCCTAGTCTCATTCTCCTGCTTCCTAGCCTCAATCTTAGCAAGCTCAAGTCTAAATACCATATCTGGAGACAGGCAGGAAGAGGGAGCTGCCACTACTGAAGGAGGGGGGGCAAAAACTGGGGAACCACCACGTGCACCACCCGAGGGCACTCCAATCTGCCAATTCTCATCCCTCTGTGGGAGAGTGCTAACCTCCGGTTACTGAGTGCCTGGCAAAAAGGTAGCAGTGACTGAGCAAAAACGGCTCGTAGCATAGCGAAGTCCTCACGACTGTTTAAAGTATTACGTTAAAACTAACAAGTGCACTTTGAGAAATCCAGATCCCTTGTATTTGGTTTTCTCCCGGCTCCTTGACAAAGTAAAAACAAACTGTTAATAAAATACAGGGTGGTTAGGCTCTTGCCCTCACGCACTGTAAATTATAAACTCAACACAGTCAGCCGCGAAGACAACCTAGGCTTCACTGAACCGAAACGAGCATGCAGGTTTATCGCTTAACCACTGTATCAAACAACAACTCGTAACACAGAAAAGCCTTTTAAAACAGGAATAATAATAATAACACACAGGGAAATGCATATACAAGTGCAACAAACATAAATCAATCCTATTCTAAGTCAACCCTTATAAAATAGAACTCGTTGACTCAGATGAAAAAAAATACATATTCATAATACTTATAATACAACGGCTCACATGAACTGAGTTAGGAAACTCTACATAGACTACAGCCAAAGTTCCTGCCCTGACGATCCTAGCGAGAGTGGGGCATGACTAGGCGTTCTGTACAGCATGCTCACACGTGGACATGCGTCACATGTAGGAGTCCCGACAGAAGGAGTACCTAGCACCAAAAGTTCCTTTAATGCAGGACTCCAGACAGAAGGAGTACCTAGCAGCTAACGTAAACCATCTAGACAGGGGTGTAGTAGCATGTGTGGTGCAACCCACTAGGGTTAAGCCAATAATAATTTCACCATCAGTGCAGGACAGTTACCGTCCCTTTATTTCATCTGGCAACGTGAGATTAAATGGTTGTATGCATGAGGTAAAAATTCTGAGAGACACAGGTTCTACTAGCACCCTCATGGTGAATCCTTACACGGAGTGCCCACCTGGCGAACCAGTTGTAATGAGAGGTGCTGGAGGCCAATTTTATGCATACTTGGTAAAAGGCGAAATTGAATGTGAGTTACTACAGGGTGAGGCCACCATAGCTTTGTGTAGGTTCCAAGATATCCCTGTGCCTGGGGTAACACTCCTTTTGGGGAATGATGTAGCAGGTGAGAAGGTCCGACCAGACCCCATTTTGTCACTTTCCCCTGTTAACGAGCCACTAACCGGTGAGCTCGACAAGGAGATGCCAACAGTTTTCCCTGTGTGTGCTGTCACACGTTCAATGTCTCAAGTAGCAGTTCCCTCAGACAGAAATGTACCGAATGTAAGAGTTGATGAAAGGGATGATGAGAGTGTGAATGACGCTCCAACTGTGCCTGATGATGTGACTGAGGTGGATTTATCTGACACCTTTATGGCTCATCTTGACCCTACTGATGACCATGAAACTCCTCCAAATTGTCCTAGTGGCCTGGTAGAGCTACAGAGAGATGATAGTGAATGCAAGGAGTTAGCTGCCAGGTCCGTGAGTGAAGAGGAATGTGAGAAGGAGGGTGGTGAATGTTTCTACCTCAAAGGAGGAGTATTGTGGCGTAGATGGAGACAGCCACACAGACCAATCGATGACGGGGCTTGGGACGTCCATCAAGTAGTAGTCCCCAAACCTTGTCGTAGAGATATCATGGAAATGGCACATTGTATACCATTGGCAGGACACCTAGGTGTGAGAAAAACTCTAGACAGAATCAGAGCCCACTTTTACTGGCCAGGAATGCGTGCAGATGTAGTGGAGTTTTGTAGAGTGTGTCACACTTGCCAGATGACAGGAAAACCCAATCAGAAGGTGCCTGTACATCCTCTGTTGCCCTTGCCCGTTTTCGAGAATCCTTTTACTCGGCTGGTAGTGGACATTGTAGGCCCATTGCCTAAGACTTCCCAAGGTAACAATTACGTATTAACTATCATGGACATGGCAACTCGCTACCCAGAGGCTATACCCTTAAGGACTACCTCTGCTCCAACTGTCGTCAAGGAACTGCTCAAATTCTTCACCAGAATGAGTTTCCCCCATGAGGTGCAAAGTGATCAAGGAACTAATTTTACCTCTAACATTTTTCAGCAGTCCCTGAAGGAGTTGGGTATCGAGCATGTTAAGTCTAGCACCTACCACCCAGAGAGTCAAGGGATTCTCGAACGATATCATCAGACATTAAAGGGAATGTTACGTAAATATTGTACAGAGACCGGAGTTGAGTGGGATAAGGGGGTACATTTTCTTTTATTTGCTACTCGTGAGGTTCCAACTGAATCCCTGGGTTTTTCCCCTAATGAGCTAGTTTTCGGTCACCAGGTAAGAGGTCCTTTGCAACTATTGCAGGATAGCCTAGTTGGCCAGGAGGGGAACCAAAACCTCGTCAAGTATGTTTCAGATTTCAAAACCCGGCTGAGATCCTCATGTGAGTTTGCAGCTCAAAACTTGACAGTGGCTAAAAACTCCATGAAGACCTGGTATGACAGAAAAGGCCGTGGGAGGGAGTTTCAGCCCGGTGATGAGGTTTTGGTCCTGCTCCCCCTTTTTGGCCAACCTTTATCTGCCAAGTTCAGGGGCCCATATAAGATCATTCGGAGGGTGAGCATTACCGATTATCTAGTAACTACCCCAGACAGGAGAAAGCCCACGCAAGTATTCCATAGAAATATGTTGAAACCCTACCATAGGTCCCCTGATTCCTCTCCTCCAGATTCTCCCACTGTGGCAGTGAATGTCAGGACCTGTGGACATCCTGGTGCGGACGAAGTCTTCAGTTCTATTACTGACCCGCAACAGACTGTTCCAAAGCCTGAAGGTATCCATGCAGACTTTGACTTGTCATGTAGCCTATCCAACTTTCAGTATAATTCAGTAGCTTGGGGGGAATTACCATCTAAACTATGTCATCTTCCCTCTGATCAAGCGAACCAACTAATCTCTGTTTTATCTCAGTCTCCCAGTGTGTTCCGTGATACTCCAGGGCTCACTTCTTTGGCCGTGCACGACATCGACGTAGGGGATGCAACTCCCATTAAACTATCCCCCTACCGTGTCTCGCCACAACGCAGGAGTATACTGCAGGTCGAGCTTGACTTTATGTTGTCTAATGAACTGATCACTAGGGCCTTAAGCCAGTGGAGTAGTCCGGTCATACTTCTGCCAAAGCCAGACGGGAGCCATAGGTTATGTATGGACTATAGACAAGTCAATGCTGTCACAAAGAACGATACCTACCCACTGCCACGGATCGACGACTGCATTGACCAGATTGGTACAGCCACCTATATCAGCAAGATTGACTTTATGAAGGGATATTGGCAAGTAGCTCTCACCCCTAGAGCGAGGGAAATATCATGCTTTGTAGTTAACAATCAAGCCTTCTGCTGTAACGTAATGCCCTACGGCTTGAAAAACGCCCCAGCTACATTCCAGCGCCTCATGAATTTGGTGACTGAAGGGGTACCTGGGTGCGTTGTCTACATCGATGATATTCTTATCTTTTCACAGTCATGGGAAGAGCATCTTTACCAACTTAGATTGCTATTCTTAAATCTTGCTGATGCCAATCTGGTGGTTAATCTTAAGAAATGCACCTTTGTAAAGAGTACGGTCCAGTATCTAGGATATACGGTAGGTCAGGGGCAGGTTGCACCTCCTCAAGCAAAGGTAGAGTCTATTCTAGAATTCCCAACTCCTAGCACTAAGAAACATATCCAAAGGTACCTAGGCATGATTGGCTATTATAGGCGTTTCATTATAAATTTTTCCAAGTTGACAGCTCCCCTGACAGATCTTCTCCGTAAGGATGTGAAGTTTGTGTGGTCCTCTGAATGTGAAGAGGCCTTTATTGCTACCAAATGTATATTATCTAATTATCCTGTACTCCGAGCTCCTGATTTTAACAGATCTTTTTCCCTGGCAGTGGATGCGAGCAATACCGGGGTTGGTGCAGTGTTGCTCCAGGAAGACGACTGTGAGGTATTGCATCCTGTGTGCTATTTCAGTAAAAAATTAAATTCTGCCCAACGTAACTATTCAGTCATTGAGAAGGAGCTGTTAGCATTAATTTTATCCCTTCAATACTTTGCTGTCTATGTGTAATCTGCCTCTGGTGCCATCACTGTGTATACTGACCATCACCCCTTAAAATTTTTGCATAGGTTCCAAAATAAAAACCAACGACTGACCAGGTGGAGTTTGTTGCTGCAGGAATACTCCCTGGATGTCAAACATATTAAGGGGGTCCAGAACGTGCTAGCCGATTGCCTTTCACGTATCTGTTAAAGATTACATTTACCAGGTTGACCTCATACAGCAGTAAATTTAACTTAATGAGAGGATTTTGGCAATTAGCTCTCCCTTGTAGCGAGGTAAATATCATGCTTTTGTAGTGCGTTTTTAAGCCTTCAGCTGTGAGATGCCTTGCAGTTCGAATAACGCTCGAGCTACGTTCCGGCTATGTTCTGATGTGGTACCTGGAGACTTTGCCTACTTTGGGTGATATCCTTATTATATCCTCATTATAATCTTGCTGTTGCCAATCTGGTGGTGAATCTATATGTATTATGTTTACTATTATGTACTATACTCCTTAAACTCTTTTCTAGGGGGGAGGTCTGACATACGGAGCCCTGTATGTTAATTTAAGAGTTAGAATTAGAGTTGAAGGAGCCACACTACCCAAACGGTGAAGCAGACTAGTGAGTGGGGAAACCAGCAAACTAGCCTTCACACCTGCGTGCGTCATAGGGGACCCTGCAAACTACTTGATGACCGACGCTATGACTTATGTTCAACGCCAGGAGATGTGATTGGACCAGGCACCTGCTATGCAACTCGAGGAGCTGTGAGTGGACCAGGCACCTGTTATGCGACTCAAGGAGCTATGATTGGAGCCGGCACCACCCCCGCCTCCTGATTCGTTCCTACACCATCATTGTTTGGTATATAAGACCCGAGTTGTGGGCATTCAAATAGGTCTCATTTGGAGTTGGGGAAGGTGAACTTGCAGCTGGAGGAAGACGGGGTGAAGTATTATAATGGGATTGTGACTGTCGGTCAGATTATATATGTGTGTGTGTTAAGTGTGTTCGGTGTAAACACTTACGTTATGTTGGTTAGTGAGATATGTGATTGGGAATTAACGTTGACGCTACTATTATTGTGTACTTAACTATTTGATTGCGAATTAACATTAACGCTACTATTATTGTGTACTTAACTATTTGATTGCGAATTGACGTTAACGCTACTATTATGTGCTTAACTATTTTAGTCGACTAACTTGTGGACTAAAGCAACTCTTTAAGTAATTGGGTTATGATGAAAGTAATACTATTGTTTTATATTAATACTTAAGTTCTTTCATTTTCTTTGAATTAAGCTTACATTGCTTAACGGTGCTGAGTACGTTGATGCTATTGTCTCATATTAGTAATATCGCCTTAGACTAACATGGCTGTGTTAATATTACTTAGTGATTTCCTAAGCTGAAGAAAATTATTTTAGCTTCAAAATATAATTTTTGCTTTTCATATTATTTGAGTGAGACCTGAATCGAATCTATGAAGCGATCCTGTAACTTTATTTACTCTTAATCAAACTTCAATGTTAAGTGGTTAAGAAATACATTTAACTAATTATTAAATATATATATCTAACTTTTTATGTGACTTTGATATAAATCCTGATGATAATAATAATATAATACTATTAACGTAAGACAAGAACCAAGAATAATTACATTAAATATAAATAAAAGGACATATAAGAAAACTATCTATTCATTTCAAAAAGGGTAAGAGACAGAAATATTCTTACTTTAATATTTATCTTTCAAGACTTTTTATAGAATTAATAGTCTTTCTTTAGATATACCTTCTTCGGTTCATAACCATAACCTAAGCTTCGGTTAAATAATAATTCTTTATAAATACTACATGACTTTAATTAGTTTCAGTATTTTTCATAATTAAAGAGTATCAGTCAATAAAGGATACTAAGTCCTAAGATCCAAAAGGAAAGGAAGCAACAACAGAAAATAATTTTATTAGATATTACTTTTGTTTTGCCTTCAGCTGACTGATACCTTAATATATATCTCTGTGCTATCTAGATTCATCAAGTTAACCACTTGAGGATCAAGATACGTAACAATATATATATATATATATATATATACTGTATATATACTGTATATATTCTGACATACGGAGCCCTGTATGTTAATTTAAGAGTTAGAATTAGAGTTGAAGGAGTGTCAAACTACCCAAGCGGCGAAGCAGACCAGCGAGCGAACCAGCGAGTGGGAAACCAGCTCGCCCGCATACCAGCAAACAAGCCTTCACACCTGCGTGCGTCATAGGGGACCCTGCAAACTACTTCGATGACCCGACGCTATGACTTATGATCGACGCCAGGAGACCCCATTGGTCCACGCACCTGCTATGCAACTCGAGGAGCTATGATAGGGGCGCGCACCATCACTCGCCTCCTATTTCGTGCCTACACCATCATTGTTTAGTATATAAGACCCGAGTAGTGGGCATTCAAATCAGTCTCATTTGGAGTTGGGGAAGGTGAATTTGCAGCTGGAGGAAGACGGGGTGAAGTATTATAATGGGATTGTGACTGTCAGTCAGATTTATATAAGTGTGTGTTAAGTGTGTTCCGTGTAAACACTAACATTATGTTGGTTAGGGAGATATGTGATTGGGACGTTAACGCTATTATTGTGTACTTAACTATTTGATTGGGAATTAACGTTAACGCTACTATTTATGTACTTTACTATTTGATTGCGAATTAACGTTAACGCTACTATTTATGTACTTAACTATTTGATTGGGAATTAACGTTAACGCTATTATTATGTACTTAACTATTTTAGTTGACTAACTTGTGGACTAAAGCAACTCTTTAAGTAATTGGGTTATGATGAAAGTAATACTATTGTTTTATATTAATACTTAGGAGTTATTTCATTTTCTTTTAATTAAGCTTGCATTGCTTAACGGTGCTTAGTACGGTGATGCTATTGTCTCATATTAGTAATATCGCCTTAGACTAACATGGCTGTGTTAATATTACTTCTAGTGATTTCCTAAGCTGAAGAAAATTCTTTTAGCTTCAAAATATTATTTTTGCTTTTCATATTATTTGAGTGAGACCTGAATCGAATCTATGAAGCGATCCTGTAACTTAATTTACTCATATGCAAACCTCAATGTTACGTGGTTAAGAAATACATTTAACTAATTATTAAATATATATATCTAACTTTTTATGTGACTTTGATATTAATCCTGATGATAATAATAATATAATACTGTTAACGTAAGACAAGAACCAAGAATAATTACATTAAATATAAATAAAAGGACATCATTATAAGAAAACTAGCTATTTATTTCAAAAAGGGTAAGAGACAGAAATATTCTTACTTTAATATTTATCTTTCAAGACTTTTTATAGAATGAATAGTCTTTCTTTAGATATACTTCTTCGGTTCATAACCATAGCCTACTAAGCTTCGGTTAAATAATAATTCTTTATAAATACTACATGACTTTAATTAGTTTCAGTATTTTTCATAATTAAATAGTATCAGTTAATAAAGGATACTAAGTCCTAAGATCCAAAAGGAAAGGAAGCAACAACAGGAAATGTTATTAGATTTTACTTTTCTTTTGCCTTCAGCTGACTGATACCTTAATATATATTTCTGTGCTATCTAGATTCATCAAGTTAACCACTTGAGGATCAAGATACATAACAGAAGAGTGGCGACCTCGCCAGGATTCGTTTCATACAGTTTCACTCTGTTTCATTACAGTTTCACTACTTAAAAATCAAATATTAATCATGCCTCATCTAATTAATGACTAAGATGCTAGAGTTTTCATAGAATCAGAACCCTAAGCCCCTGATATTGACTGTCTGTCAAACTCTGAACTGAAAGCCAGCATAAAAGCCAGAGCACCGACCGAACATTATGAATATCAATATCGTACGGCTCAACTAAATGTCAATACAAATGCTCCCTTAATTGCTCCCCCTCTGGGATTGACTATGACTAGTGTCATTCCACCTTTCACTGAGGATAATGTGCAGGATTTCTTTGTTTTGTTTGAGGAAGTTGCTGGAGGTATGAAGTGGACAAGAGATCAATGGCCTTTTATGTTACAAACCGTTTTGACAGGGCAGGCTCGAGCCACGTATTTGTCAGAAGTAGCAGAAGTTAGGCAGGATTATGACAATCTCAAAAACCTATCAATTGCAGCCTGAAGCTTACAGGCAATCTTTCCGTAAAAACCAGAAGAAAGTAGAAGAAACCCATAAGGTAATTTGCCAGGACCATGACTAAAACTTTCAAAAATTGGGTCAAGAGTAAGAAAGTCACAAGCTACAACGATCTGAAGGAGTTGGTCCTGTTAGAAAATTTCCTATGGAAAATTGATTCTTCTGTATCCTATCATTTAAAGGGGAAAAAGGTAGATTGTCTTGCCGACGCCGCTGACATGGCTGGCACATACGTGCTCAACAACAAATTTTGTGGAAAGAAGCCCTACGATAATTCTAGTTCTAATTTTAAGTATCCCAATCACAAATCTGACAGACCCAGTCACAAGCCTATTACGTCTTCCCCAGCTAGCCAAAATAGAATTGTTCCCCCAACTAAAAATACGACTCAGGGCAACGGTAACAGAGGTGGGCCCCAAAGTAATAGTAATGCTCAAAGAGGGAACGTTCCGTATCCCCTAAAGTATGTACTTTTTGTGGCATGAGAGGCCACCTAGCTTATCAGTGCTGGGCCAAGGAGAAAACCGAGAGATCGGGGCAGACAGTTGCCGCCGTATCTCAAATTCCATATGTGCCTTTAATGCAGGACTCCCGACAGAAGGAGTACCTAGCACCAAAAGTTCCTTTAATGCAGGACTCCCGACAGAAGGAGTACCTAGCACCAAAAGTTCCTTTAATGTATGTTACGAACTGGCACTCGGGTACACAAGGGCTCTCAATCAGGACTCGAATATGGCTCGCTGCCACAACGGAAACACACAATCCCAACCCCTGAGTACTGCCAGCCGAACAAAAAACACCAATACCCTCTAGAGTTCAATCTGCTATAACGGGGTATACAAGAACTCGGTACTAGTGTTCAACAACAGACTAATAAAGAGACAGGAATTATCTAGTCTGGTCAACAATCAAACAATGAAGTAAGAAACAACAATACAAAAGAATAGTGTTGGCCGAAGCCGAAGTAATCCACCCTTGACTATGAACTTAAGAAGTCCACCACCCTCTACTTCGGATCGGCATTATAACGTTACGTTAATTAACCCTCTCACGACCATAGGACGCAGAGGTTGCCAGATTAGCAATAAGAAATAGATTACTCTCACAGTTATAATTACCTCTCCAAAATTAGTTTTCTGCCCACAGCTAACTCAAAGACAACTGCAGAGGTTGAAGTAAACAAACTAAAGGTTTATAGATTCCCCTGACGGTAACAAAGGCTTTAAAGTATCCCTAATAGGCTCAAAAATCGCGTCCGGATGTGAGAGGGTTAATAGTCCTTAAGCATCGAGCAAGGAATCTTCTGAAAAAAGTTAGATGCTTCTCGGATGCTCGTAAGAAGTACGTATCGGATTTTGAACAGTAATTTAATAAGCAAAAACACTGGCAATTAAATACTATTAAAGGCTTAAATTGGCATAAGAATAATTAAAAGAATATGCAATAGTAAATGGCAAACATTAAAAGGAAGTACTCCGCAAATGCAACGGCAATAGCCTACTCGGATTGTGCTCGTGGGCCACTAATCACTAAAGTAGCCAAGCTTGCAACACATGAAATCAATAGTGTATAAACAATATCATACATAAGGAAAGCTTCAATACTATTCTGTATCTACTAATCGAGTAAAGTCTAGCTGGGGTACTGTGGGCAAAAAGGTAGCAGTGACTGAGCAAAAACGGCTCGTAGCCTAGCGAAGTCCTCACGACTGTTTAAAGTATTATGTTAAAACTAACAAGTGCACTTTGAGAAATCTAGATCCCTTGTATCTGGTTTTCTCCCGGCTCCTTGACAAAGTAAAAACAAACTGTTAATAAAATACAGGGTGGTTAGGCTCTTGCCCTCACGCACTGTAAATTATAAACTCAACACAGTCAGCCGCGAAGACAACCTAGGCTTAACTGAACCGAAACGAGTATGCAGGTTTATCGCTTAACCACTGCATCAAACAACAACTCGTAACACAGAAAAGCCTTACCCCAGTCTAGCATTACCTAGACTAGCAGAAAACAGGAATAATAATAATAACACACAGGGAAATGCATATACAAGTGCAACAAACATAAATCAATCCTATTCTAAGTCAACCTTTCCAAAATAGGCTATCTAATAGGCAAGTATCTCGTGAGAACTCAAGCGATAATACGTTGGCTGACTAGCTCTGCACCAACTGCATGGAAGTTAAACAGGGCAGGGAAAAGAGGAAATAAGAATGTAAGGTAGTAGAGAAAGTTCCCATCAGTCAGAAGAATATAAATAGTTAGCAAGGGAAATGAGAAGTCGCTCTGCCTAATGAGTTCTGATGAAAAAATGGCTAGACTTCCCTTTTATACCCGGCCCTCTAGTGAGCCCAACGTGAACTACTAAGGACCGCCCACTGACAATCATCACGTAATTTCTCTCTCTCCTCTGGGATACACAAAGGCTCCCCTAGCACTGAGGGAGGGAGGAATGCGAGTGAGTTAGGCCTACCTCCTGCCTGGCATACCCACTGACACCTAACTGTGGCTGTTTCTCTTCCCATCATTACAAATAAGTTTTACACACAATACTTATAACTAATGATATAAAATAGAACTCGTTGACTCAGATGAAAACAAAATACATATTCATAATACTTATAGTACAACGGCTCACATGAACTGAGTACATAGACTACAGCCAAAGTTCCTGCCCTGACGATCCTAGCGAGAGTGGGGCATGACTAGGCGTTCTGTACAGCATGCTCACACGTGGACATGCGTCACACCTCCCCAAGATTTTACTCGCTCAACCCTGAGCTAAAATCTGACAAACACAGAACCCCATCAAGCCCCTCACACCCAGCGACCGCATGGCACTAAAACAAAGCTGAGTTTATCACCAAAACACATCTTATTATTAAAAAAAAAAAAATCACATTTTATAACTCCTCCCAACAATAGCAAAAAGAAACAATATCATGCTCCCAGAGCGAGCTTACAGCAGCTCAGCCGTTTGATAGTTTGTGGACTACTCAAACTCTATAGGCTATGACAAACTTATACGATTACCTATATCAAAAGAAAGAATTTTTATATGATGTTTATATTTTAATATGTTTTTTCCGGCTGCACTATAAGGGCAGCCTATTTTCCTCCACTCAAACCCACACACCTGTGATAGCCTAAGACTGATCATCCACCCTTGATAAACAATCCGCGATCACATTGTCACATCCAGCAATATGACGGATGTCCAGGTTATACTCCTGCAACATCAAAGACCACCTGGTCAGTCTTATATTGCGATTTTGAAATTGATTCAGGAATCTCAAAGGGTGATGATCAGTGTAGATAACCACGACTGGGCCATAGGCTGGAACATACACCTCGAAGTCCCTGAGCGACAGCACAATCGCCAGTAATTCCTTTTCTATTGTAGAATAGTTCTTTTGTGCAGCATTGAACTTCTTAGAAAAGAAACTTAGTGGGTGTTCCACACCTTCATTGTCTGTCTGTAGCAAGACGGCACCAGCCCCTACACCACTAGCATCTGTTGCCAGCTGAAAAGGCCTGTTAAAGTCTGGGGCCCTGAGTATCAGGTGAGTACATAGCAAATGTTTCACCAAAGTGAAAGCCTTTTCACACTCAGGTGCCCACAAAAACTTTTTGTCTGTAGATAACAAATCTGTGAGAGGTGCCTACACCGTTGAGTAACCTTTTATGAAGCGTCTGTAGTAGCCTATTATACCCAAGAATCTCATAATCTGCTTCTTGGTTGTTGGGTGCGGAAATTTATTGATAGCCTGTACCTTGTTCTGAGGAGGGCACACCTGTCCCCTTCCCACTACAAACCCAAGGTACTGCACAGTGGCTTTTACGAAGTCACACTTTGCCAAATTTACTACCAGACCTGCTTCACTAAGTTTCCGGAACAAGGTCTCAAGGTGCTCACAATGGCTCTCAAAGTCGTCATCATAAATGATTACATCGTCCAAATATACGGTGCAATTCGGAATGTCCTTTACAATTTAATTCATCAGGTTCTGAAACGTTGCTGGTGCATTCTTAAGTCCGTAAGGCATAACATTGCACCGGTAGGTACTCCCATCCACAACAAAACCACATACCTCTTTAGCACGCTCGGACAAAGGTACTTGCCAGTAACCTTTTACTAAATCTACTTTAGACAAAAAACGAGCATTACCAATTTTGTCAACACTATCATCAACCCGAGGAAGAGGATATGGGTTAGTTGGAGTCAAACCGTTTAACCTACGGAAATCAATACAAAAGCGTACCTTGCCATCTGGCTTAGGCTGCAGTGTTTCGGGGGAAGTCCACTTAACTGTGCCTTTCTCTATCAACCCTCTACCGAGCAGATATTCCAACTCATCCCTCAGAGCTGGTAGTTTTATGGGGGGCACACGGTACGGGATTGACTTAAAGGGTATATGGTCCCCCACGTCAACATCATGCATAGCCTGAGTAGTGAGGCCTGGGTGTTCAGCAAATACAGTGGGGTATGAACCGAACAACTGACGGATAGCATCAAACTGCGGCTCAGGCAAATGAGCTATAGCCTCGTCAGCCTTTAGGCTCGAGTTCCCCGCCCACTGATCCGCTGAAACATGTTGATCCCAGCTATCCTCCTCCGAAGCTTGACTGTCCCCTCTCCTTCTCCACCACGGCCGCAACAAGCCAACACAGGGACAGTGAGAGGCTCAGAGGGGCGCCTCACATACTCTTTAATAAGGTTCACGTGACATAACTGGTTCTTTTTCCTTCTGTCTGGAGTGGCAACAAGGTAATCTAAGTCTGAAATTTTTTCTACAATTTTATAAGGTCCAGTGTACTTCGCAGAGAGGGGGTTACCAACCAAAGGCAACAAATTAATACCTCTTGTCCTACAGTGAACTTCCGGAGCCTCACTTTGCGATCATACCTCTCCTTCATCAAAGCTTGTGATTTTGTCAAATTTCTACCTGCCATCTCCAGACTCTTATGCATGCGCCCACGGCTTTCAAGCACATACTTTAATAATGGACAAGGCTGCACAGTCCCCTCCCAAATTTCTTTCAGCATGTTAAGGGGGCCCCTGACACGGTGTCCAAAAATCAGCTCGTTTGGACTAAATCCCAGGCTCTCACCAGGTACCTCCCGAGCAGCAAACAGCACATAAGGCAATCCAAGATTCCAATCCATACCGTTGTCAGCACAATAACACCTGAGCATGCTTTTAAGTGTAGCATGCCACCGCTCAAGCACCCCTTGACTCTCAGGGTGATACGCTGACGATACTACTGCTCGTATCCCATGCTGTTGCATTGTTTGCTTGAACATGTTGGAGGTGAAATTAGATCCCTGATCAGACTGAATCTCCTCCGGGTACCCGTACCTTGAGAAGTACCACAACAAGTTACTGACTACCGTCTTAGCCATTCCATTTTTTCATAGGGTATGCATCGGGGTATCTAGTGGCAAACATCTTATGGTTAACAAAAATTTATTTCCAACCGTAGTGGGAGGGAGTGGACCAACCATGTCAACAATAATTTTACTAAAGGGTGGCCCAATCACAGGAATAGGGTGTAACGGAGCCTTAGGAATAACTTGGTTCGGTTTCCCGAGACGTTGACAAATATCACATGAGTTTATCCATGACTGCACATGAGACTTCATCCCCGGCCACCAAAACAATTTCCCCAAAGCCGCCACCGTTTTCTTGGCAACCAAATGTCCTGATAATGGAGAAACATGAGCCAACCTAAGCAAACTTTCCCTGCAGCCCTCTGGCACGACCAGCTGGTCAACTGTACCTGATCCGCCCTCCCAGTTCCATTTAGGATCTTGATATCGGTGGTATAAAATTCCATTAAAGAAAACAAAATCCCCTGCCTTTGCATCCCTATCTTCTTCTAACTCCACAGCCCCATTGGTACACTGCAAAACCTCTGGATCCTCTAATTGCAACTTTCGAATGTCTGTGGGAGCCAACATGTCTAACTGCTTGGTCAACAACTCATGCCCTCCCCCAACATCCAACTTAGACATCCGGTTTTCTTGCTGCAGGTAACGGTGCTGTCTCTGAGTCTCTGCCTCCTCCACTACTTTATCAACTGTGTTAGGCACTGGAGTTACAAGAGACTCGGTCAAAGGTCCTGCTATTGGGTCTTTTGGGAGAGCCACTGGTTCTAAACTCTTCAAACTTTTCCCAGCCTTCCGCTTCTCCTTAATTACCTTCCTCCGCTGTTCTGTGGCCTGGGAAATAGGCTGTGATAACTTAAATGCTTGGGAACGAGTTACCACACATGCCATCTGTTGGCGTTGACAACTCACTACCCACTCTTGTTCCTCCCTACTCACGTCGGCCGGCCTCTCAGCAACGACTAAGGGTGGAACTTCTAAAGTAGGCACCGCAAAGTCGTTGCCGAGAAGAAGGTCGACGCCCTCCACTGGCAATTTCTCAACGATCCCAACATCTAAGTCCTTAATCACACCATCAACTTCCAGCTCCACACGAACCAACGGGTATGACCTGGTCGCATTAATACCCTGAACAACAACCACCCGTGCCGCATTAATTGGTCGCCCCGTGAAATTCTTCAAAAGTGTCTGTGAAACTTCAGTATCACGCAAAACTTCCACCTTATGCTGGCAACCCGCCCAACTTACCCTACCGGTCCCTCTATGGGCGCAAAAGACATCACGGACACGGGACGAGCCTTCCTGAGTCTTATACATAGCCTGTGACCCTGCCGCTGGCAAACTACCCTGGGTAAATCCAGACGACATTTCAGTCACACCTATGCTGCGCACCAAAGACACGGCTGCAGTTGGCGGCTTACTAGGACACGATTTTGCATAATGCCCCTTCGTTCTACAATGAAAACATTCCACTTCCCCTATCGGTCTCTTCTGATAAGGGGCGGAGTTCTGACCCTTCTGTAATGGGATGGCTGTAGTCTTTGGTTCAGTCCTGGTATCTTGGCTTTTAAACTGAGGTTTATATCTATAGTGATTGTCCTGAGCTCGAGGGTTTGGAGTATCGCGCCCCTTGGGAACTGCATCAACACGCTTTACAGATTCACATCCCCTGATTAGCGACAACCTGAGGTCAGCCATCTCAGCTGCCTCTTGAAGAGTTCTTGCGTTCTTTTCTTTAATTGTTAAAGTCATTTCTGCACCAGTACACTTATAAAACTGCTCGAGCAGAAACAGCTCAGTCAACTGTTCTGCCGTCTCAGCTTTCTCAGAACGTGTCCAGCTTTTAAGTGCATCTTTTAAGTCCCGGGCATGTTCAAGAAAGGTCGCCTCCCCAGTCTTTGTAACACCCCGAAACTTCAATCGATATGTTTCCGGTTGCAACTCGTATGCCCGTAGGACAGCTCTCTTCAATTCTGGGTAGTCAATGCAAGACTCTAAAGGCAGTGCATCATAAGCCTTCAGACCCTTACCCGTAAGTCTTGAGGAGACTAGAGCTGCCCACTTCTCTTCAGGCCAATTATGCTCCCTACACTTCTCAAAACGATTAAAAAATTCTGTGACTTCAGTTTCACTAAATACCGGCACCAATTTGACTAAGTGGGCCAAGGACTGTTCTCTTACTTGGCCCTCACGGCCCATCCGAGTCCCTGTCGACTCTGCACGAGTCTTATCTAAATCTAATTTAGCACAATATTTCTCCGAGTCGTACCTAAGCTCAGCCTCATGCCTCCTAACCTCAATCTCATGCCTCCTAGTCTCATTCTCCTGCTTCCTAGTCTCATTCTCCTGCTTCCTAGCCTCAATCTTAGCAAGCTCAAGTCTAAATACCATATCTGGAGACAGGCAGGAAGAGGGAGCTGCCACTACTGAAGGAGGGGGGGCAAAAACTGGGGAACCACCACGTGCACCACCCGAGGGCACTCCAATCTGCCAATTCTCATCCCTCTGTGGGAGAGTGCTAACCTCCGGTTACTGAGTGCCTGGCAAAAAGGTAGCAGTGACTGAGCAAAAACGGCTCGTAGCATAGCGAAGTCCTCACGACTGTTTAAAGTATTACGTTAAAACTAACAAGTGCACTTTGAGAAACCCAGATCCCTTGTATTTGGTTTTCTCCCGGCTCCTTGACAAATTAAAAACAAACTGTTAATAAAATACAGGGTGGTTAGGCTCTTGCCCTCACGCACTGTAAATTATAAACTCAACACAGTCAGCCGCGAAGACAACCTAGGCTTCACTGAACCGAAACGAGCATGCAGGTTTATCGCTTAACCACTGTATCAAACAACAACTCGTAACACAGAAAAGCCTTTTAAAACAGGAATAATAATAATAACACACAGGGAAATGCATATACAAGTGCAACAAACATAAATCAATCCTATTCTAAGTCAACCCTTATAAAATAGAACTCGTTGACTCAGATGAAAACAAAATACATATTCATAATACTTATAGTACAACGGCTCACATGAACTGAGTTAGGAAACTCTACATAGACTACAGCCAAAGTTCCTGCCCTGACGATCCTAGCGAGAGTGGGGCATGACTAGGCGTTCTGTACAGCATGCTCACACGTGGACATGCGTCACATGTAGGAGTCCCGACAGAAGGAGTACCTAGCACCAAAAGTTCCTTTAATGCAGGACTCCAGACAGAAGGAGTACCTAGCAGCTAACGTAAACCATCTAGACAGGGGTGTAGTAGCATGTGTGGTGCAACCCACTAGGGTTAAGCCAATAATAATTTCACCATCAGTGCAGGACAGTTACCGTCCCTTTATTTCATCTGGCAACGTGAGATTAAATGGTTGTATGCATGAGGTAAAAATTCTGAGAGACACAGGTTCTACTAGCACCCTCATGGTGAATCCTTACACGGAGTGCCCACCTGGCGAACCAGTTGTAATGAGAGGTGCTGGAGGCCAATTTTATGCATACTTGGTAAAAGGCGAAATTGAATGTGAGTTACTACAGGGTGAGGCCACCATAGCTTTGTGTAGGTTCCAAGATATCCCTGTGCCTGGGGTAACACTCCTTTTGGGGAATGATGTAGCAGGTGAGAAGGTCCGACCAGACCCCATTTTGTCACTTTCCCCTGTTAACGAGCCACTAACCGGTGAGCTCGACAAGGAGATGCCAACAGTTTTCCCTGTGTGTGCTGTCACACGTTCAATGTCTCAAGTAGCAGTTCCCTCAGACAGAAATGTACCGAATGTAAGAGTTGATGAAAGGGATGATGAGAGTGTGAATGACGCTCCAACTGTGACTGAGGTGGATTTATCTGACACCTTTATGGCTCATCTTGACCCTACTGATGACCATGAAACTCCTCCAAATTGTCCTAGTGGCCTGGTAGAGCTACAGAGAGATGATAGTGAATGCAAGGAGTTAGCTGCCAGGTCCGTGAGTGAAGAGGAATGTGAGAAGGAGGGTGGTGAATGTTTCTACCTCAAAGGAGGAGTATTGTGGCGTAGATGGAGACAGCCACACAGACCAATCGATGACGGGGCTTGGGACGTCCATCAAGTAGTAGTCCCCAAACCTTGTCGTAGAGATATCATGGAAATGACACATTGTATACCATTGGCAGGACACCTAGGTGTGAGAAAAACTCTAGACAGAATCAGAGCCCACTTTTACTGGCCAGGAATGCGTGCAGATGTAGTGGAGTTTTGTAGAGTGTGTCACACTTGCCAGATGACAGGAAAACCCAATCAGAAGGTGCCTGTACATCCTCTGTTGCCCTTGCCCGTTTTCGAGAATCCTTTTACTCGGCTGGTAGTGGACATTGTAGGCCCATTGCCTAAGACTTCCCAAGGTAACAATTACGTATTAACTATCATGGACATGGCAACTCGCTACCCAGAGGCTATACCCTTAAGGACTACCTCTGCTCCAACTGTCATCAAGGAACTGCTCAAATTCTTCACCAGAATGGGTTTCCCCCATGAGGTGTAAAGTGATCAAGGAACTAATTTTACCTCTAACATTTTTCAGCAGTCCCTGAAGGAGTTGGGTATCGAGCATGTTAAGTCTCGCACCTACCACCCAGAGAGTCAAGGGGTTCTCGAACGATATCATCAGACATTAAAGGGAATGTTACGTAAATATTGTACAGAGACCGGAGTTGAGTGGGATAAGGGGGTACCTTTTCTTTTATTTGCTACTCGTGAGGTTCCAACTGAATCCCTGGGTTTTTCCCCTAATGAGCTAGTTTTCGGTCACCAGGTAAGAGGTCCTTTGCAACTATTGCAGGAGAGCCTAGTTGGCCAGGAGGGGAACCAAAACCTCGTCAAGTATGTTTCAGATTTCAAAACCCGGCTGAGATCCTCATGTGAGTTTGCAGCTCAAAACTTGACAGTGGCTAAAAACTCCATGAAGACCTGGTATGACAGAAAAGGCCGTGGGAGGGAGTTTCAGCCCGGTGATGAGGTTTTGGTCCTGCTCCCCCTTTTTGGCCAACCTTTATCTGCCAAGTTCAGGGGCCCATATAAGATCATTCGGAGGGTGAGCATTACCGATTATCTAGTAACTACCCCAGACAGGAGAAAGCCCACGCAAGTATTCCATAGAAATATGTTGAAACCCTACCATAGGTCCCCTGATTCCTCTCCTCCAGATTCTCCCACTGTGGCAGTGAATGTCAGGACCTGTGGACATCCTGGTGCGGACGAAGTCTTCAGTTCTATTACTGACCCGCAACAGACTGTTCCAAAGCCTGAAGGTATCCATGCAGACTTTGACTTGTCATGTAGCCTATCCAACTTTCAGTATAATTCAGTAGCTTGGGGGGAATTACCATCTAAACTATGTCATCTTCCCTCTGATCAAGCGAACCAACTAATCTCTGTTTTATCTCAGTCTCCCAGTGTGTTCCGTGATACTCCAGGGTTCACTTCTTTGGCCGTGCATGACATCGACGTAGGGGATGCAACTCCCATTAAACTATCCCCCTACCGTGTCTCACCACAACGCAGGAGTATACTGCAGGTCGAGCTTGACTTCATTTTTTCAAACCAGCTTATCACAAGGGCCTTAAGCCAGTGGAGTAGTCCGGTCATACTTGTGCCAAAGCCAGACGGGAGCCATAGGTTATGTATGGACTATAGGCAAGTTAATGCTGTCACAAAGAACTATACCTACCCACTGCCATGGATCAAAGATTACATTTACCAGGTTGGCCTCATACAACAGTAAGAATAGTTTAATGAGAGGATTTTGGCAATTAGCTCTCCCTTGTAGCGAGGTAAATATCATGCTTTAGTAGTGCGCTGTCAAGCCTTCAGCTGTGAGATGCCTTGCAGTTCGAATAGCTCTCCAGCTACGTTCCGGCTATGTTCTGATGTGGTACCTGGAGACATTGCCTACTTTGGGTGGTATCCTTATTATATCTTCATTATAATCTTGCTGTTGCCAATCGGGTGGTGAATCTATTTATGTATTATGTTTAATATTATGTACTATACTCCTTAAACTCTTTTCTAGGGGGGAGGTCTGACATACGGAGCCCTGTATGTTAATTTAAGAGTTAGAATTAGAGTTGAAGGAGTGTCAAACTACCCAAGCGGCGAAGCAGACCAGCGAGCGAACCAGCGAGTGGGAAACCAGTTCGCCCGCATACCAGCAAACAAGCCTTCACACCTGCATGCGTCAATGGGGACCCTGCAAACTACTTCGATGACCCGACGCTATGACGTATGATCGATGCCAGGAGACCCCATTGGTCCACGCACCTGCTATGCAACTCGAGGAGCTATGATAGGGGCGCGCACCATCACTCGCCTCCTGATTCGTTCCTACACCATCATTGTTTAGTATATAAGACCCGAGTAGTGGGCATTCAAATCATTCTCATTTGGAGTTGGGGAAGGTGAACTTGCAGCTGGAGGAAGACGGGGTGAAGTATTATAATGGGATTGTGACTGTCAGTCAGATTTATATAAGTGTGTGTTAAGTGTGTTCCGTGTAAACACTTACGTTATGTTGGTTAGTGAGATATGTGATTGGGACGTTAACGCTATTATTGTGTACTTAACTATTTGATTGGGAATTAACGTTAACGCTACTATTTATGTACTAATCTATTTGATTGCGAATTAACGTTAACGCTACAATTTATGTACTTAACTATTTGATTGGGAATTAACGTTAACGCTATTATTATGTACTTAACTATTTTAGTTGACTAACTTGTGGACTAAAGCAACTCTTTAAGTAATTGGGTTATGATGAAAGTAATACTATTGTTTTATATTAATACTTACGAGTTATTTCATTTTCTTTTAATTAAGCTTACATTGCTTAACGGTGCTTAGTATGGTGATGCTATTGTCTCATATTAGTAATATCGCCTTAGACTAACATGGCTGTGTTAATATTACTTCTAGTGATTTCCTAAGCTGAAGAAAATTCTTTTAGCTTCAACATATTATGTTTGCTTTTCATATTATTTGAGTGAGACCTGAATCGAATCTATGAAGCGATCCTGTAACTTAATTTACTCATAATCAAACCTCAATGTTACGTGGTTAAGAAATACATTTAACTAATTATTAAATATATATATATATCTAACTTTTTAGGTGACTTTGATATTAATCCTGATGATAATAATAATATAATACTGTTAACGTAAGACAAGAACCAAGAATAATTACATTAAATATACATAAAAGGACATATAAGAAAACTAGCTATTCAGTTAAAAAAGGGTAAGAGACAGAAATATTCTTACTTTAATATTTATCTTTCAAGACTTTTTATAGAATTAATAGTCCTTCTTTAGATATACTTCTTCGGTTCATAACCATAGCCTACTAAGCTTCGGTTAAATAATAATTCTTGAGATAAATACTACATGACTATAATTAGTTTCAGTATTTTTCATAATTAAAGAGTATCAGTCAATAAAGGATACTAAGTCCTAAGATCCAAAAGGAAAGGAAGGAACAACAGGAAATAATTTTATTAGATTTTACTTTTGTTTTGCCTTCAGCTGACTGATACCTTAATATATATCTCTGTGCTATCTAGATTCATCAAGTTAACCACTTGAGGATCAAGATATGTAACAATATATATATATATATATATATATATATATATATATATATATATATATATATGCTTGTGTATGTGTGAGTGTGTGTGTATGTATGATGAAATTTTCTATATAATCATATGAAGCAATTGCATTCACTTGATGATAAAACAGGTGTTTAATGTTTTCTGGACCAAAGTAATCAATTGAGCTGCGTCCAGGCATCGAATTACTCTGGCGTGGGAGGGGAAGGCAAAAACACTCTCACAGGACGAATACAATGGTGGGAGCAAAAATGTAAGGTTGTAGTGAGAAGGGTATAAAATGCGAGAGAGAGAGAGAGAGAGAGAGAGAGAGAGAGAGAGAGAGAGAGAGAGAGAGAGAGAGAGAGAGAGAGAGAGAAATTCCTCACTGCAGAAATGAGCTTTGAAAACAAGGTATATGAGAATTGAATTGCCTTGTCACTCTTCCCTTCGAAGTGAGCAAATGGGGTTTTAATGCTTGTGATATGTGTCTCCCTCTTGGATTAAGGGGGATGGGCGTATTTATTTGCTTATTAATATATGTTTTTATAATTTGTTTAGCTATCTCCCTAGACCTCCATCAAGCTTATAAGAAATACACCCCAAGATCCTCCTTCAAGATAATTTTTTATATTTTTTGATAGAAAAATGTCCCGTGGTCATGTTATAATTACAGGCTCGCTGTCGCTTGCCAGGAAAAGTCAAAATATTGACAACACAATGGGATGAAAGGTCTTAAAATCGCCAAAACTAATGATAGTCAGGTCAATTTATGACAAACAACCACCCAACCCACAACAAATTGCAACACAAGGTTTCTCAGTGATTTTCATTCCTACTGGATATACTGATCAACAGAAACAAAAAGTCTACCAAAATCTGGCATCCAGAAATGGGTTAAAACTGAGTCATTTTCAAGATGGGCGCCACCGGGCTTTGAAATAACTTAAACAGCTATAACATCTTCAATAATTGTGATAGAAACATAATTGTTGGTTCTGGTCCATGGTTTAAATGGATCAGCAATCCACTGGTGTCAATAAAAATCAGATCTAATCAGTATGTAACCTGAAATCCAAGATGGCGGCAAAAAATGAAGGGCGTAAAATCAATAAATTGTCTCTATATAATGCACCCGAGAATAGTCATTTGAAGGGGATCGTGCTTAGGCTGGGTACATTTCACACGTTCATGAATCTGCTTGGAGCAATAGGCACGTTGATGGCGGGAATTGGACTCAAACACATCCTGGAACTGGTGTACGGTGAAAATGCTGTGGTTCATATGATGTCCGGAAAATCTATTCAGAGGGCATTCTGTGGCCATCTTCTGGTGAGCAAGTATCTACATCAAATTATTGTGGCATCTGTAGTGGAGGAAAATCCTGAGTTCATGCTCCAAGTAGAAGAGATTGAGAAAATGTATTCATCCTTGCTAACGGGTGACATCTCTCTTGAAAGTCTTGAAGAATCAGCTGCAATTGTAAAGATCACTGATGAACTTGAAAAGAAGAAATCTGAACTTACTGCACAATCCAAAATGAGTAAGCAGTGGCTGGGTTATCAGAAGATGCTCCATACTGCTCGGGCAATGATCAAGGCAGATCGCACTGGGTCTTGGAAGGATCACTTGCAAGCTGTTGCTGATGCCTTGCCAATATTTGCAGCAGCTGGACACTACAACTACCTGAAGTCCGCTTATCTCTATGTACAAGAAATGAGTGAACTGGAGAGCAAACACCCAGATGGGTATGAGAAGTTTCAAAATGGCTTCCATGTGATCCGGCGAACAAACCAGTTTTGGGCTGGCCTCAGCTGTGATCTAGTCATCGAACAAACACTCATGAGATCACTAAAAAGCACCTGTGGATTGACTCATGGCAGTAAGATGACAGAGGAACACCTAGCATTGTGGACAATGTCAGCCCCCATAACATCTGAGGTCAACGTCGTCATGCAGGACTTCAATGATCTCACATACGCAACAAAGGAACAGCATAAAGAAGCAACTGGTGCCAGAATTGAAAGAGATGCATCCGACCTCTCGAAGATAAGCACAAAGCTGAATGCATTTTCACCTTTCTCCTCTGATCCTACATTAAGAAATATCATAAATGGTATCGTGGCAAGGGAAGACATCAACGTGCATGAATATGAAGCTGTTGGGAACAAAATCATCGAGAGAATGATTAGACAACCTGTGTTTTCCTTCTCCATCAAGAGGACAGAGAAAGCAAAGAACCTGGGAAATTCTACTGCTCTCCAGTGTGCTGTTCCAGCGATTCCTGGTGGCATCCCAGACAGGTAATTTGTCACTTTAAGACGTGATGAGTTTTGAGCTCAGTCCATACCCACCATCCCTCTTTGAGGACAACAAGATCTTGAGGAAGGCCTGTTACGACTGTTATGACTGGGGTTCAAATATATCAGGGCTCTTATTCATTGGACTAGCAATGGCATAAATGTTACAACGGAAAGCGCTAGCTCCAACCTCTGAAGTATATTCCCAGTGAACAAAGAACACAAATACTCTACAGAGTTCTATATGCAATAATAGGCTATCAAACTCTCAATAAATGTGCGTCTACTCTAGGCTTAATGTTATGTGAAAACAGCCTATTACTACCTATAACCGAAGGTGCTTGGTTATGGTATGCAAAGTAAGGTGGTAAGAGAAGTTACAGCTTACGTTACTTTAATCAATAAATGTCAGGCACTCCTGCATGAAAGAAAGTGCACTAAAGTCCTTCAACACTAACAAGGAATCTTCTTTAAATGTTAGATGCTATAAAGATGCTCGTATCGGAAATGGAACCCAAAAAGGCAGGCAGCGGAACAATGCTCGTGCAGGCTATGCACACAAAAAGGCAGAATATATAATGCCGTCGGAGCCAAGAATATCCTAAGCACTACAACACTAATAATAATCGCCACGACAATGCAGTATTCCTATCAACAAAAAGAGCCTAAGTCGTTTGTGTCTCAATACATCAAACTAGGCTACGAAATGCTTGTGTAATCATAAATGGGTATGCATAAAAAGAGTAATTAGGTTAATATACTTAATGTCTACTGTGACTGATAAAGTCTAGCTAGAGTCAATGATACGAGATACTGGTGCGCATGGCATGCTGCATAGCCTAGTGCAAATCTCAAGTCTGTGCGTCAAATATTACGTTATAATGAAGGGTAGCTCTCTTGAGAAACCTTAATACCGAAGTATTAAGCGTTCTCCTGGCGTACCTCAAAGACAAACAATCGAGACTAGAACAGTGCAGAATGGTATAGGCAAAAAGCCCTCATTCGTGCATGCTCTACTCTCAATGGCACACAGACTAGAATTTACTCAATCAACTCCAGTTCTCAGGTATGTCGTGCCGCTTTTAACTGAAGCCAGCACTCATAGGAAACAATACCTTTAATATCAGACTCGTAGTCTAGCATTATCTAATCCAGCAGAACACTAATAATTATAGGAAGCAGCAATATGAAAGCCAACCAATGCTTCGTGATCCACTTATCTTAACAACTAACATACACAGGTTATATCAGACCTTAACACACAATACAACTGGCCAGCATGAAGCTGATTTTTTGCAGAGTTAACCAGAGGGGATATAATGTTAATAAAGAGGTGGTGAAAGATATAGAGAATGAGAGAGATAGGCAGAGGAAAAGATTCTCAGGTACGGAGTGGGGACATATCGCAAGGGAAAAAAGATGAGTGTGTTCTAGAAACCAGATCTGAGGGAGAGAGTGGCGAGGAACCAGTATATATACTCGCACTAGCTCGAGCCGCGTGGGAAAACAGCGGTTACAAGTCAACTAACCACTAACAAAGCTCACAGCATGGTAAGGACCTCCCTCCACCAACCCCCGCGAGGCAGCCAGCCGTGACGTCATCGAGCGGGACAAAAAACACTGCGCGCCCCCTCTCACTCTGTTCTACTCTCTCTCTCTCTCCCAGATCCCATCATTAATAGTTAATGATAAAACATATACTTTACAATTAAATATATAAAGCCTTGACATGGGCGAAAACAAAGAGCCTTTCTGGACTGCCCATGACACGAGCTTTCATATGAAATAAAGCACACTCTAATACATAAACTGTAGCCCCATCCACTGCCCTGGCGATCCTAGTGAGTCACTGTAGGACAAGCCATGCGGTTCTAACGGAGTGGTCAACGTCACACGACCGGGACTCGTATAAAACAAGGGCTCTTAATCATTGGACTAGAAAGGCACACAGCCACAACGGTAACACTAGATCCAACCCTCGAACTTATAATGCCGGCGCACAAAAACACCTATACCCTCCAGAGTTAAATCTGCGATAACGGGGTATCCTATAACTCGGTATAAATGCACTACTACTACAGTCTGATGATCTCTGATACAGCCTGATCACAACAACATACAATTACGTTAATTATGTATACAAGGAAAAGGGTAGTGAGCTTAATTAAATCACTGAAATGATTTAATGCAAACAAGAAGAAGGTATAATTAAAGTTTATCTAAACAATAATAAACTGTCACTCCTATATTAAAGAAAGTGAACGAAAGTCCTAAAGCATCGAGCAGGAATCTTCTGAAGAAAGTCTGATGCTGCTTAAGATGATCGAATCGGATTTTGAACTGTTATATAAAGCAGGAACATGATATGACAAGTGTAGGGACATACAGTGTTAACTGGCACGGGAATAATAATAAATGCGCAATAGTATTATCTCCAACAACAAAAGAAGTACTTCCTCAGGCAACTCAAAAAGCCTGCTCGGGTTGTGCAACTCAACAACAACCAAGGCTTACAGTCAACGTGAATAAAAATGCTGCATACATAACACAAGAGCTTATAATCCTAATCGGGTGTCTGCTAGGCTAATAAAGTCTAGCTGGGATGTCGTAGGCCAGGAAACAATGGCTGAGCAAGCGGCTCGTAGCCTAGCGAGGTCCTTAAGACTGTGCGGCCAAATTACGTTAAATGACGGGGTGCTCTCTTGAGAGATCCAGATCGCTAGTATCTGGTTCTCTCCTGGCGACCCTCTCAAAGTCAAAGCAAAACGAGTTAGCACAGTGTTGGGTGGCAGAGGCAAAAGCCCTCACTCGCAACACAGTGCTAAACTCACAAGGTACACAGTCAGAAAGACCACCTAGGCTTCCCACGTATCCGTTGCGATTGTACAAGTTCAACAAAACCTGGTACACATCGGAAATCACAACACGAGTAACCTTACCCCAGTCTAGCATTAAGTAGCCCAGCAGACAGCCAAGGAATAGGTAGGGAGACACCGTGAGTGTGTCGTACCTCTACAGACAAAATGGTAACCCCTCCAAAATGCCTAACTAAACATGTAATATCTGAGAGCTTCAGCATATAATATGATGGCCGATATATGAAATCGTGCAGAACCAAAGGGGAGTTATGATATTAAATAGAGTGGAAGAATGAGAGGTAAGCAGTTGAGAGAGAGAGAAAGTGCTCTATAGGTAGAAGTCGGGGGACAGGTGGCAAGGGAGATGTTAAGGGTATGCTGGTCAGGCAAGCTCTGAAGAGAGTAGCTCCTCGGGGCCCCCAGGATCACACAAAGGCATGGTGGTCAGCCAATCACAGGCCGCTATGTCACCAGGCAGCAGACCTGCAGAAGGCGCCAGGAACCACCAGCCAATCAAGAGGTGTGGGAAGGCACGCGCGCGAGCCTACGAGCGAGGGAGGCAAGACATGCATACGCACGTACACACTACACCCCACTGCCTACTGTACTTAGTCACTCACACTCTCTAGCTGTATCATTCAGTCTTATTCATTAAACTTATGACTGATGATATAAAATATAATGCATTGTCACAGGCGAAAATAAAGACCACTTCTGTACTGCCTGTGACATGACGATTCACAAGAAAGAAAGTACAACATTGTAGATAGACTGTAGCCCATTTCACTGCCCTGGCGAGCGCTAGTGGCTACCGGGAGGCGATTCTGCCAACGCTGGCAGGCGTCACAGGCCGACAAACCTCAACTCGCTCAAGCCGTCAATGACCACATTACCAAGGCACTGACATGTGAAGGAGCACCTGACACCACACCTTCAGCACACCTTAAGACTGAAAGGTATGTGCTTGATGGTGGATCCTTGCTGCACAAGCTCAAGTGGAAGAAGGAAGATACATATGGCAGAATAGCCAGAGCATATGCCGACTTAACAACAAAACTCTATGGGACAGCAACTGTTGTCTTTGATGGCTATGGTGCAGGCCCTTTGATAAAGGATAACACTCAGCAGAGACGGGGACAAGCCAACAGCTATCCGACTGTGAACTTCACCGGAGAAACTGAATTTGACGGAAAGAGAGATGAATTCCTATCTGTTGGCAGTAACAAGCAACAGCAGATCACCTTAATAGGTGATCAGATGAAAAAAGCGGGCTGCACAGTTATTCAGGCAGAAGGGGACGCTGATGTGGACATTGCCAAGACAGCCGTAAACAGCACAATTCTGCATTCCACCACACTAATCGGAGAGGACACAGATTTGTTGATGCTTTTGCTCCATTACTGTATACCAGGTGGAAAACCACTTTATTTCAAATCAGACAATCAATCAAGAAGCAATCTGAAAGTATATGACATCAATCGGATGAAGCATCTTCTTGGGAATAAGCTGTGCACTCAACTATTATTCCTGCACGCCTTCACAGGATGTAATTCATCTTGTGTGTATGGCATTGGGAAAAATCAGTCTTTCAGAAACTCGTGGAAGATGATCAAGGCCTCCAGTTGTGTGCAGATACATTCACTTCGAGAGGCGTGAGCCCCGCTGAAATAAAGAAACTTGGCAGCCAAGCGATAGCCGTTATATTTGGTGGGGAGAGCACAAGTTCTCTGGCAGCCATACGTTACAAGATATTCACAAAGAAGGTCGCTGCTGCTAAGTCTTTCGTTACACCTGAACGTCTTTCCCCAACGGACTCTGCGACCAAGTTTCATTGTCTCCGAGTGTACTACCAGGTCATGGTTTGGATGGGGATGGAGGGTGACCTTGATCCTCTGGACTGGGGCTGGGGACTTGAAGACAATCGATTTGTACCTATCATGACTGCCATGAATGCTGCACCAGACACTCTTCTGAAGATGATACACTGCAACTGCACCACAGCTTGTGACACACCCCGTTGCAGCTGCAGAAAGAATGGGCTTCCGTGTACGTCTGCATGTGGATCATGCCAAGTGATGTTTTGTGACAATCCACTATATCAAGCCTCTGAGGAACTAGAGGACTGTGATGAGGACTGAAATTGTAACCTAAACTGTCATTATGTAATGTTCACAAATAACTGTTTCAGTGGCACCAGGTGTTCAGTGATTTTGGTTCAGATGGAAAATTTATTGATTTGACGCCCTTCATTTTTTGCCGCCATCTTGGATTTCTGGTTAAATACTGATCAGATCTGAATTTTATTGACACCAGTGGATTGCTGATCCATTAAAACCATGGACCAGAACCAACAATTATGTTTCTATCACAATTATTGAAGTTATAGCAGTTTTAGTTATTTCAAAGCCCGGTGGCGCCCATCTTGAAAATGACTCAGTTTTAACCCATTTCCGGATATCAGATTTTGGTAGACTTTTTTTCTGTTGATCAGTATATTCAGTAGGACTGAAAACCACTGAGAAATCTTTTGTTGCAATTTGTTGTGGGTCAGGTGGTATGTCGCCCCGACTATGAGCCGAACGTCGTAAAATCAGAAAAATAATATTGCTAAACATGAGGAAGAAGAGGGCCAAGAAAAACGACCCATACCCCCTTAAGTTCAGCAGGCGTGATAATAATATTTATATTAATATTAACTTTGACTGGTAAAGTGTTTGGTGAAATATAGTTTAAAGTGGCATGTAATAAAGTTGCTATTGTTATTGTTATTGTTAGAAATTATGTTTTCGCCTCAGTTTGTTTGTCTGTAAACAAGATATCCCAGAACGTTATAAACGGATGTTCACGAAAGTTGGAACCTTTAGAATAGACCCCACAGAAGAAGTAACTCCATTTAGGAGGCGATCGGTAGAGCGCATACCTCCGACAGCGAAGGCGGAGGTATTTAATTGTCGATTTAATATTGTTCATTGCAGCCTGAGGCTGAAAATCTACAGAGTTATTGTTAAACCTATACTTATTCTACCTTAACTACGAGGTTTCATGCAACCTTTGGCGACCGTGAGGTGCCTGGCTTCCCACCAAGTACTGTACATACGCAGATGCACTTTGTATTGGAGAGAAGATATGTAGTCTAGCACATGCTGATAGCAGCTTGGTTAGGGAGGAACCACGATATAATTCTCTCCGTCGCTATGGCCGAAAAAAACTTTAGGATTCTAGTGGATACGAACCCTCGCCCCAGCCCCTTGTGGCCAGCACGAAACACAGTGCCTTAACCGACTGGACCACAGCTCTCCCGAGTGCCCCTCTAGTTATTGTATGTATTATGAACCAAATACAATATGTTTAATTAATATCTAATCTAAAACAATATCGAGTGCAACAGGTTTAGTCTAATATTCCTTGTAATATTACGCTGAACACTCTTGAATCAAATGGTAATCTAATATAATAATAATGTATTATTATTAAATAATCTTACTCTGATTATTATTTCTTGCACAACTAATATATGTATGTACAGTATATATAGTACTAAGTATAATGTCATAATCTTCTACAGTGTAGAAGTAAACATTCTATACACCTAACACAAACACTGACCATTTGATGGTTCCAGGCTGTAAGGATATTGGAAGACACCGTTTCTTAGCGGAATTACCAGTTCAAAATTAATGCGATTGTGGTGCATCTATAAGTACATAAAATAAAACTATATATAATTTTCATACATCAAAAACCTAAATTTTTATTGCAGGCTCCAACTACCTTACAACCTTAAAGTCGCAAGTGGACAATTAGACTATTAACCCGTAGAAGGCGAGCACCCTATATTGGACACCATATCCCCTGGCTAGCATATGACCCTTTGGGCGACTATTCCAAATCGCGACGAAAACTACATCAGCATGTAGGAAATGTTCGTGCGCACCCGGCCATATACAGTATATATTTATACCAAAAATTTCCAGGAACTGGTACGAGACATTGTAGACGAACTCCCGAAACTTCAGCTTCTTGTTCGGGGCCATGTCCTTTTGCACCAGCCACATATTGTAGGCGTTGAGCATGGTGATATCCACAAGATGATGAAAAAGCTTGTGGTACCACTTGACGTTTTTTCTGAAAAACTCAACGCCTGCGAGTTGACAGTTGGTTTTGTCTACCAGGCGCATATTCTTTGTATACTCCACTACCATATCAGGTTTTACGATGATTTTCTTGGTTCGGTAGTGGATTTTACCTGAGTCGACCTGGGCACCTGTGTGGACAGTTGACAGCAGGTGAACATCACATCTGTCCTTCCACTTCATGGCCAACACATTGCCAGACTTTTCTATCATCTTGTACTTGCCTTGCCCCCTTTGTCACCTTCTTCGTTCTTTTCTCTCCCGGTGTTCCTGAGCAAGGTAGTCCTCCGTAGGTGTGTCACTGGATGATGGATCCTGAAGTGGAATTACTCGACCGACGAACTTCGGCATGAACTTTCTTGTCTTTCTGACAGTCCCACATGACCCCGTTTGATTGTCATGAAGAAACTGCCAGACAAGCTCAAGGGGTCATTGGAAGCGACTCTTGGCACGTCTATATCAGTGCCTGTATAGACGATCATGTCAGGCACTATGCCGGTCTCACAGTCACACAAGACGAACAACTTCATTCCGAACCTGTGCCTCTTCAAGGGGATATACTGCTTGAAAACAAGACGACCTCTGAAGAGCACGAGCGACTCATCAATCACCAAGTTGTGGTAAGGGGTGAAGTATTTCTTATACCTCGCCATCAACATGGTGAACACCTCCCGAACTTTCCATATTCTGTCATCCCTGTTAGGATTGTCATTGTCTGAGAAGTACATGAATCTCAGCAGCAACAAAAATCTGTCACGAGTCATGTACATTGTACTTATTGAAAACTGGGGTGGCGATGAGTGGGTCGTGTTTCCAATAGTGTTGCAGCACATGCTTCTTGCAAAGAGGCATGAGCAACAACAGAGCAAAGAACGTCATGAATTCCTTAGCAGTAGTATCCACCCAGGCTCGTATTCTCGCCCTTGGAGATATCACGTCCATTCTGTCCCTCACCCACCTGTAGTAGGTGTTGGTTCGGGCAACAATGAACACCATGATCTCCAAGTCGAAGAATGCAATGAAGAAATCCATTTCACTTGCATTGTCATTACAGGGCCAATCTACTGTTGAACTAGATTGATTTGTATCAAACTGGTGCAATTCAGGTACGTAATCGGCCCCGTCGGACCATGCAAATGCATGAATGTTAGCATCACATACGGGTAAGTTGTCGTCTTCATCATCGTCAGCGCCACCTTCAGACAAATCACTGTCATGGTCACGGTACAGAATATCATCGTCGCCCTCCTCTGATGACGAACGCCCTTCCTCATTCACAGCATCTGGCTCGGACTCACTGTCACTATCCACTCCCCACCCTGACGCCCTCTCGTCGCCATCAAATTCATCATCACTCTCACCATCCTGGGTGTCGGCGAATAGCAGGGCTTCATATTTTGAGGGAGTCAGAGGATTCCTCTTCCTTACTCTCGCAAGCATCTTCTGGGCAGGGGCAGAAGGGCCAGCAGAGGTGGAAGGGCCTGCAGAGGTGGAAGGGCCGGCAGTGGCGGGTGAGGCAGAATGACACGAGACAGGCACTTTTTCACTCACCTTGCCCTTCCCTTTCTTCCCTGCGGCGGCAGGGGCAAGGGTGGCGGCGGCGGCAGGGGCGGTTCGTGGTGGCACGATGGTGGTAGAGGCAGGCGGTGTTTTCTTGCTACTTTTACCTTTGCCCTTCCTTTTCTGCCCAGTTGCCCCCGCAGATCCTGCGGCCCTAGGGCGGCCTCCTCCCGACATAGAAGTCCCACCTGTAGAGGCGGCGCGGGTGGTAGTGGTGGTACTGGTGGTAGTACTAGTATCCTGGACGTCTGCAAAGGACAGCGACCTTTGGGCACGTGCCTTTCGTTCCTTTTTTGGTGCACGTACATCTTCCTCGGAGCTGCTCTCGTACGTATAAAGGTACGAGGGCTTCCTGGCAGCCACTCTCTGCCTTCCACGGGCAATGACACCACCCGAAATAGTGCTGGTCGTGTCATCAGGCTGTGCGGGAGAGGGACGTGTAGGCTCCATGACAAAAACTTGGTAACTGACTGTGCGTGCGCAACTGGAGTGTGTGTGGGTGTGGTATCGAGAGTTGCCATGTAGTACTAATCACACCAATTTGTAGCCACCTGGGTTAAAGCCTGCGGTTTTGGTGCATGTTTAAAAACCAGGAGCTTAAGAGGTTTCTCGTCATCGCCCACCAAAACCTCTTAAGAGTGTTCTCGCTGTTCCCGGGTTAACAATGAAGTATTATTCATTCTATGTTCTATATTCTGGGGGTTAGGACTGGCAATCCCACCTCTAGAATGTAGTCCCACTAAGGGATCAGCAAGCCTTTTCTTGCTGATCCTCCCTACCCCTTTAAGGGAGTGATGGTTTGGCTACTGACTGACTATATCCTTGATTCCTACTGATCAGAGAGAGTTTATAATATATCATAAACAAATAACGAAGAGGATAGTATGCAAGGTATTTTTGTGCAGTGCAACCCTTGTCTAGCGGGCCCTCTGTGGCCATTTTGGGCCTTTTCAGGCCATTCTGACAGCTATATCAACCATCAGTATGAAAGGAACTGTATTGCGCCGAAAACTAGGTGGAAATCGCTACACAATGACGTAAGATACAGCTACGTAGCACTCGTGGAGCACTGACAGTGTTACCTCGAAGATGGAAGTTTAGCAGATTTTGCTACCTTGCTCACTTTTAGCGAACTATTGGTTACACTGTGATCCTCTCGCGCGGTGGGGGAACTGGAGTTAGTGTGGGCCGGGAGGCCACAGATATCGGACGTATGGATCATTACTATCCCACTAATTTTCACTCGATTTTCACCCTTTTTTCACCCGTTTTTTGCCTGTTTTTTCAACTCGACTTATGTCGTGAGCCGCTCTTTAAGGGTTAAGATAAGTGGATCACGAAGCATTGGTTGGCTTTCATATTGCTGCTTCCTTTAGTTATTAATGTTCTGCTGGATTAGATAATGCTAGACTAGGAGTCTGATATAATAGGTATTGTTTCCTATGAGTGCTGGCTTCTGTTAAAAGCGGCACGACATACCTGAGAACTGGAGTTGATTGAGTAAATTCTAGTCTGTGTGCCATTGAGAGTAGAGCATGCACGAATGAGGGCTTTTTGCCTATACCATTCTGCACTGTTCTAGTCTCGATTGTTTGTCTTTGAGGTACGCCAGGAGAACGCTTAATACTTCCGTATTAAGGTTTTTCAAGAGAGCTACCCCTTCATTATAACGTAATATTTGACGCACAGACTTGAGATTTGCACTAGGCTATGCAGCATGCATGCGCACCAGTATCTCGTATCATTGACTCTAGCTAGACTTTATCAATCATAGTAGACATTAAGTATATTAACCTAATTACTCTTTTTTATGCATACCCATTTATGATTACACAAGCATTTTGCAGCTAGTTTGATGTATTGAGACACAAACGACTTAGGCTCTTTTTGTTGATAGAAATACTGGCATTGTGGCGATTATTATTAGTGTTGTAGGTGTTTAGGATATTCTTGGCTCCGACGGCATTATATATTCTGCCTTTTTGTGTGCATAGCCTGCACGAGCATTGTTCCGCTGCCTGCCTTTTTGGGTTCCATTTCCGATACGAGCATCTTTATAACATCTAACATTTAAAGAAGATTCCTTGTTAGTGTTGAAGGACTTTAGTGCAATTTCTTTCATGCAGGAGTGCCTGACATTTATTGATTAAAGTAACGTAAGCTGTAACTTCTCTTACCACCTTACTTTGTATACCATAACCAAGCACCTTCGGTTATAGGTAGTAATAGGCTGTTTTCACATAACATTAACCTAGAGTAGACGCACATTTATTGAGAGTTTGATAGCTATTATTGCATATAGAACTCTGTAGAGTATTTGTGTTCTTTGTTCACTGGGAATATACTTCAGAGGGTTGGAGCTAGCGCTTTCCGTTGTAACATTTATGCCATTACTAGTCCAATGAATAAGAGCCCTGATATATTTGAACCCAGTCGTAACAAATGGCGGACCTTACCTAGGATTTGGTGAACCTACATTTATTAGCAGGGAACATTTGTTGTTTTGGAGAATATTTTGCGGGGACCAGCAAGAATATTTTTTTTTGCAACATAGTATAGCCCTTGAGTATTTCCGAGAATTTTTGTGTGTATATCGAGGTATAAGAGTTTGGGGTGCTTCTTTTCTGAATATTGTGGTGAGAAATTTTTTGTGAGCATCATGTCTTATACCGGATCAGAGGAGAATGGAGACACAGTACGTAATGTCGAAACTGAGGAACAGCAGTATGATGATATGGTTAATCAGGTGAACTGTGAGGAGGATGCTAGGATATTTTTGCAATGGCCTGTTACTGCCGAGCGCTTGGAGGGTATGGAGCGGTACGGTCTTCAATGCCTGGCCACAGCTATCGGTCATCCGGGTACTAGCGGCATGACCAAGGATAACTTGATAACGTGTGTACTGGGCAGGGTGACTGGTGAGCGAGATGGGTTGAGTGCTCAGAGCCCTTCGGCCATGCTCCCTACACTCGACTCCCAGCCATCCCAGTAGTTTGCTGACCCCGGGTACGCTTCCACAGTTGGGTGGTGACTGGCAGGGTGGGTTGCCCCTGGAGGGACCACCGGTAATTTCAAACATTGTAGCACCTTCACCTCCTCAAGGGTTAACTCCAGAATTATTGCTTCAGCTCGAATTAGCTAAGATCGAAGAGAGAAAGCTATCAGGGTATCTGAGCTCAGCTTCAGCAGCAATTAGAATTAGCCAAGATAGAAAAGAGAAAAACTATCATTCAAGCAAAAATCCAAGCTGAGTCGACTAGGTACTGTGCCGACATGGACGTAGAGAAGTCGCGAGTAGATACAACGGGACAGCGACTTGGGCTGGTAACCGTGCTCATGATCAATCTCTCTCGCACTTATTGAAACTGGTTCCGGTGTTTGTATGAGAGTGGTGTAACAGAATTTTTCACACGCTTTGAGAAGAGTGCCGGGAACACCAGTGGCCAGAGAATAAATGGGCAAGCACTTGTATCCTCTAGATTAATAGGCAAGGGTCTTAAAGCCTACGATGCGTTACCTTTGGAGTTATGTATTGTGTACGAGGATCTCAAGGAGGCTGTCCTGAGGGCTTACGAATTGCAACCAGAACGCTACCGTTTGAAGTTCTGTGGTGTAACTAAGGAAGAGATAGCACCTTTTTGGAACACGCCCGGGACTTGTCCGATGCTATGGGAAACTGGCTCCGATCTGAGAATGGTCACAACATTTGATGAAATTAAGCAGTTAATGATGTTGGAGCAGTTCTTTAAGAGCACGGGCGGTGATCTAACTTTGAACTTGAAGGAGAAAAACCCAAGAACTCTAGTCGAAGCAGCAGAAATGGCTGATCGATGGCTGTCGTTGATTCGGGGTTGCGGGTCCTCACAGAAGTACGATGTAAGTGCTAAGGACCGTTATCCTCCCCCCCCCCGAACAATGACACATTTAAACAGAAGAGCCATGAAACTAAAACTGAATCCAAACCTTACACCACAACCGTATGTGAAAAGTCAGGGGCCTTTTACATCACAGTATAAGCCGAAACCAAAATTTATGTGTTTTAGTTGCCACCAGGAGGGTCATAAGGCAAATGAGTGCCCTAGTCGACCTCCTCCGGCAGCCGTGGTCTTTTGCTCACGGCATTGGAGTGTTCAAGAGGACATCGGAGTTTGTTAGAGGCATTTCTTCCGAGGTAAATACACTGCCAGTGCAGAAGGATCCGGAAGGCTTATTCCCTGTCCGTGATGCCTTTAGTGACCACAGGGGACTCGGTTGTGTGGAGTGGGGGGGTAGAAGACATGAGGTGAGAATTGTGCGTGACACTGGGGCATCGCAAACACTGTTGAGAAATTTCACTGGTAAACCTGTCAGTACGGCGCGGGTGGTTGTGGTTCAGGGAGTTAATGCGACAAGGTCATACCCGCTTGTGAGAATGAAGGTGGAAGTTGATGGTGTGACTCGTGACCTGGATGTAGGGATGTGGAGAAGTTGCCTGTTGGGGGCGTCGACCTCCTTCTCGGCCACGACTTTGCGGGACCTACTTCTGAGGCTCCACCCTTGGTCGTTGCCGAGAAGCTGGCCGACGTGAGTAGGGAGGAGCAGGAGTGGGTTGAGAAGTGTCCGGGACAGCCTATGGCGTGTGTTGTCACCGGAGATTCTGCATCCAGGGAGTTACATTCTGGTCAACAATCTTTAGATCAGCGGAGGAAGGGTACCGAGAAGGGGTTGAAAGTTGATGCGGTTGAGAGTTTAGTATCAGCGGACATTCTCGGGGACTCAGTATTAGGACCAAATATCGAGTCTGAAGAAGACCCAGTAACTGTTGTGGAAAAGGCAGAGGATGGGCTTAAAAAGACGATGAGACAGCAACGGTACGCAGAGAGAGAGCAACGGGAGGCCAAATTTAATGTAGGAGGGGGGCATGAGTTGTTTCGCAAACACTTGGATAGGCTTGCTCCTTCGGACATTCGTAAGTTGCAATTGGAAGACCCGGAGGTTCTTGAATGTGGTACCGGTGCTGTCGAGTTGAAGGAGGACAGTGTTGCACAGTCGAGAGATGTAGCAACGAGGTACCCTGACGCATACCCTATGAGAAATGGGTCGGCGAAGACGGTGGTCCGAAGCTTGCTAGTGTATTTTTCCCGGTATGGTTACCCGCAGGTTTTGTTTGCTGTGTGGGAGGTACCTGGGGAAAGTTTGGGATTCAGCCCTAATGAGCTCGTCTTTGGACACCGTGTCAGAGTGCCTCTCCATATGGTTGAAGAAGTATGGGAGGGCGCAGAAAAACCTTGTTCTATGCTCAAGTGTGTCCTCAACAGTCGAGAACGGATGTTGCGCAGTCTGGAGTTGGCTGGCCGTAATTTGACTAGCTCTCAGGCCCTCATGAAGGACAGGTACGACCTCAAGGTTGAACTCAGGGAGTTTCACGTGGGTCAGGAGGTGTTGACTCTACTGCCCCTTGTAGGTCACCCCTTATCCGCGAAGTACACTGGTCCTTATAGGGTGGTGGAGGAGCTATCGGACCTGGTTTACTTGGTAGCCACTCCAGACAGACGGAAGCGCAATCAGTTATGTCATGTTAATCCCATGAAGGAGTATGGGAGGCACCCCCCTGAGCCTCTCACTGTGCCTGTGATGACGTTTAGCAGTCAAGGTGGAGAAGGAGAACGGGACAGTCAAGCTCAGGTGGAGGATAACTGGAAGGATAGGAAGTTCAAATGGGCGCCTGAGTGTGAGAAGGTGTTTGGAGAAGTAAAACACCTGTTGTGCACTCACCCGATCCTCAGGGCCCCTGACTTTAGCCTACCTTTCCAACTAGCAACGGAGGCTAGTGGTGTGGGGGCTGGTGCCGTCCTTGTGGAAAAGGACGATGATGGGCTGGAGCATCCTGTTAGTTTCTGCTCGGAGAAGTACAATTCGGCCCAGGGGAGCTGCTCTGTTGTCGAGGAGGAGCTGCTGGCGGTTGTACTTGCTCTGAGGCATTTCGAGGTCTGTGTTCCAGCCTATGGTCCGGTCGTTGTAGTTTACCCAGATCATCACCCTCTCAAGTTCTTGGACCAGTTTCACAATCGGAATATGAGGCTGACCAGGTGGTCACTAAGGTTATTGGTATATAACCTGGACATACGCCATATTGCCGGTTGTGACAACGTGGTTGCAGATGGTCATTCAAGGGTATATGATCCTGGGTAGATTGACACACGGGTAGCCTCCTGCTTTAGTTTGAATAGTATTTTGCGCTTGGTGCTTGTTGGCTCGCGGTTGTAGCCCAGCGTATTGGTCGTAAAGCAGGAGTTGAGCGTTTGGTATAGAAGAAAAAACTAGGCTTGCCCCTATAGTGCAGCCGAAATAAACAAATTAAAAACATAAAAATCAAATAAAAAACTTTCTTTGATAGTTGAATTTTTTCAGTATGTTATAGCAGTAATTCTGAGTTGCACTCCTCTCAGAATGCTGGGCTAGAGAAGCTCGCTCTTGAGGAGCATAACTACATATAATTTAACCTATTGTGTTGGGAGGGTTATAATTTTGAAAAAAATGTTTTGTTGAAGAACTGTGCCAGATATTTTACTGCCGCTGGGTGATGGGAAGTGGAGATATAGCATGGGTTCTAACCATCAGATTTTTGTGAGCCTTGGGGCCTCTGAGAAAAATCTTGGGGGGGGGGGTGACGTTGACCACTCCGTTAGAACCGCATGGCTTGTCCTACAGTGACTCGCTAGGATCGCCAGGGCAGTGGATGGGGCTACAGTTTGTGTATTAGAGTGTGCTTTATTTCATATGAAAGCTCGTGTCATGGGCAGTCCAGAAAGGCTCTTTGTTTCCGCCCATGTCAAGGCTTTATATATTTAATTGTAAAGTATATGTTTTGTCATTAACTAGTAATGATAGGATCTGGGAGAGAGAGAGGGAGTAGAACGGAGTGAGAGGGGGCGCGCAGTGTTTTTTGTCCCGCTCGATGACGTCACGGCTGGCTGCCTCGCGGGGGTTGGTGGAGGGAGGTCCTTACCATGTTGTGAGCTCTTGTTAGTGGCCAGATCACTTGTAACCGTTTTTTTCCCACGCGGCTCGAGCTAGTGCGAGTATATATACTGGTTCCTCGCCACTCTCTCCCTCAGATCTGGTTTCTAGAATACACCCATCTTTTTGTCCCTTGCTATCTATTCCCGCTCCGCACCTGAGAATCTTTTCCTCTGCCTATCTCTCATTTTCCATATCTTTCACCACCTTTATTAACATTATATCCCCTCTGGTTAACTCTGCAAAATCAGCTTCATGCTGGCCAGTTGTATTGTGTGTTAAGGTCTGATATAACCTGTGTATGTTAGTTGTTAAGATAAGTGGATCACGAAGCATTGGTTGGCTTTCATATTGCTGCTTCCTTTAGTTATTAATGTTTTGCTGGATTAGATAATGCTAGACTAGGAGTCTGATATAATAGGTATTGTTTCCTATGAGTGCTGGCTTCTGTTAAAAGCGGCACGACATACCTGAGAACTGGAGTTGATTGAGTAAATTCTAGTCTGTGTGCCATTGAGAGTAGAGCATGCACGAATGAGGGCTTTTTGCCTATACCATTCTGCACTGTTCTAGTCTCGATTGTTTGTCTTTGAGGTATGCCAGGAGAACGCTTAATACTTCCGTATTAAGGTTTCTCAAGAGAGCTACCCTTCATTATAACGTAATATTTGACGCACAGACTTGAGATTTGCACTAGGCTATGCAGCATGCCATGCGCACCAGTATCTCGTATCATTGACTCTAGCTAGACTTTATCAATCATAGTAGACATTAAGTATATTAACCTAATTACTCTTTTTTTATGCATACCCATTTATGATTACACAAGCATTTCGCAGCCTCGTTTGATGTATTGAGACACAAACGACTTAGGCTCTTTTTGTTGATAGGAATACTGCATTGTGGCGATTATTATTAGTGTTGTAGTGTTTAGGATATTCTTGGCTCCGACGGCATTATATCTATCTATCTATCTATATGCTCAGGCCCAATCCCCATTTTGGGGGTAGCCGACTCAAGACAGAGCAAGAACAGGGAAAACACAAAAACAACATAAAACAAAAAATAAACACAGATAAAAAACACAAACTCACACACATCCAGGTCACCCAGGAGAAGACCCAGAGACCAGGGTTACCAAGGTCGCTCCAGCACTCCCCCAGCCCCTGACCACCCGGAGAGGTTCCGATCTCGGCAGGCAGACATGCAGCGGAGCCAAAGCCACAAGCCCTCCCACCACACTTCCAGGCACACCCTTCATATTAATCGTCCCCCCGGGCCAGGCGCCTGATGGACTATTATCTAGTCGAACTTGCGCCCGACCCCTTACTCCAAATGACCACGTGTTCACTCAACTATTCACAAGCATTCTCCATTCACTCCTGTCCACCACCACTTCCCCTGCCTGATCTATAGTCATTCCTCTATCATCCAAAGCCTTTCTTACACAGTCTCTCCATCTCAATGGGGGTCTTCCTGCCCTTCTATCTCCCCTTGTACCTGACTCACATATTCTCTTTGTAACATTATACGGCATTGACGGCATTATAACATTGACGGCATTATATATTCTGCCTTTTTGTGTGCATAGCCTGCACGAGCATTGTTCCGCTGCCTGCCTTTTTGGGTTCCATTTCCGATACGAGCATCTTTATAACATCTAACATTTAAAGAAGATTCCTTGTTAGTGTTGAAGGACTTTAGGGCACTTTCTTTCATGCAGGAGTGCCTGACATTTATTGATTAAAGTAACGTAAGCTGTAACTTCTCTTACCACCTTACTTTGTATACCATAACCAAGCACCTTCGGTTATAGGTAGTAATAGGCTGTTTTCACATAACATTAAGCCTAGAGTAGACGCACATTTATTGAGAGTTTGATAGCCTATTATTGCATATAGAACTCTGTAGAGTATTTGTGTTCTTTGTTCACTGGGAATATACTTCAGAGGTTGGAGCTAGCGCTTTCCGTTGTAACATTTATGCCATTACTAGTCCAATGAATAAGAGCCCTGATATATTTGAAGGTATACAGTAGGGTAGTGATTGAGAGAGTGAGAGTGAGAACGGAGAAATGGATAGGCGATGAGCAGGGAGGTTTTAGGAAGGGAAGAGGATGTGTAGATCAGATTTTTACCCTGAATTGTGTTGTGGAGAAGTATCTGGAGAAGAAACAAAAGGTGTATGTTGCCTTTATGGACTTGGAGAAGGCCTATGACAGAGTGGATAGAGAAGGTTTGTGGAAAGTACTTAGAATATACGGAGTAGAGGGCAAGTTGCTGAAAGCAGTGAAGAGCATGTATGAGGGTGCAAAGGCGGCAGTACGTGTGGAGAGTGAGCAGAGCGAGTTCTTTGACCTGAATGTTGGTTTGAAACAGGAGTGTGTGATGTCCCCGTGGTTGTTTACTGTATATATGGATGGAGTTATGAAAGAAATATATCAAGAGCAGTGGATGTTGGTGTATCGCTGAAAAGGGAGGGAATTGAGTGGAAGCTACCTATACTGCTGTTTGCGGATGATACAGTTCTGATGAGTGATAATGAATGGGAGTTGCAGGGTCTGGTAAATGAGTTTGGAACTGTGTGCGAAAAACGGAATTTGAAGGTAAATACGGGGAAGAGCAAGGTTATGGTCTTCGAAAGGGGTGAAGTCACAGAGTGTGAGGTGAAGCTGAACGGTCAGGCTATGGAGATCGTCAACTCTTTTAAGTATCTGGGCAGTGTGTTGAGTAAAGATGGGACTATGGATGAAGAGGTGCGGGAGAGGGTACAACAGGGGAAGAGGGTTGTAGGAACGCTTAAAGCAGTAACAAGAAATAGGGTGGTCAGTATGGAAGTGAAGAAGTCCTTGCATGACAGTGTGGTAATCCCGACACTGACTTACGGAAGCGAAGCATGGACGTTGGTTGAGAGACTCAGACCAAGAGTGAGAGCAGTGGAAATGAATTACTTAAGGAGTGCGTGCGGAGTTACATGGAGGGATAGACAGACTAATGAGGAAGTAAGAAGGAGGTGTGGTGTGGAGGTAGATGTGCTGGAAAGTGTGAAAAGGAACAACTTGAGATGGTTCGGCCATATGGAACGTATGGAAAGCGAGAGAATGACTAAGAGGGTGTACGAGAGCGAGGTGGAGGGACAGAGGGGGAGAGGTAGACCGAATATGAGGTGGAAGGATGGAGTGAGGAACTACATGAACGAAGGCGGTGCTGGTTGGGGGGAGGGGCGTCGACTGACTGGGGACAGAGGTGCATGGGGGCGGTTCGTTCGTGGCCACCCCTTCGGGGATCACGGGGTCGGGCGATAGATAGATAGATAGATAGATATATTTGAACCCCAGTCGTAACACAAGCGACTTACAAGACGTTGAAGCTCCTCCTTTTTACCTTGAAGTGCTGGTGGGATTGCTGCCAGAGTAAGTGGGGAATCTAAGTTGGTTTGCTGGTGCTTCTGAAGGATCCTTACACCTGGCAATGGGCCTTGAAATTGGACCTGTGTGTGTTCTCTTTCTTCAGGTGTGTGGTTGAGGAGGACAAGTTCACATTTGGTGTCATTTATCTCTAGCCCAGCCTGGCCGAGGTCAGTTATGATGTTGTTTAGATCGGTTAGGACATTCTTTACAGACCCACCCAAGGTTGCATCGTCCAGGTACCAAACATTCAATTCTGACGTAACTTTGTTAGCTACTGCGTCCACTCCTATTGAGAAAAGAGCAGGACCACCTGGATTTCCCTGCTTTATGTGTGTGATAACCCGGGTTCGAATCCCGGTGGATCATATATACTTTAATTAATTTCATTGGGGGTGTGGTGGTGAGATTAATAAAAATAATATTATTAGTAGGTTTAGGGATATTTCTTCGAGAGGCCGGTCTATATGATCTGTGCCCCATGAATATTCTTTCCTCTCACTTAAACAGTAGGCTACCATAGTGCGGTTGGGAGTATGAACATGATTAGATTAATATCCAGTATTCGAGAATGGATAATAAGTCGTAGGCGTGTGCATAAACCTTTAACCGTCCTGGTGGTGTAATGGTTAAGGTGGCAAAAATATGTGTGTGATAACCCGGGTTCGAATCCCGGTGGATCATATATACTTTAATTAATTTCATTGGGGGTGTGGTGGTGAGATTAATAAAAATAATATTATCCCGGTTGCTGATGAGATTACCGTCTCGCCGAAAATCAGAATTGAAGGTTTGGAATAAGCCTGCCAAAGTAGGAGGTATAGAGTTGGGATGTGCTCTCGAGCTGCATGGAGGAAGACATCCCTAAGAATGCTGTTGAATGTGTTCCGCATGTCAATCTTTAGAAGCACTCGTTTTTCTCGGGCTTGGCTGAGGTAAGTGCGGGTTGCGTGTACAGCAGCTTCACACCCCCCTGGAGTTCCAAAACCTTGTTGAACTGATCTCATGTGTTGACCTAGGCCATTCGAAAGCGGTTTCAAACCCACCTTTGTGGCAAGGCGGCGGAAGGTGTTCCCTACTGCTATTGGGCACACACCGCCATCTTTTTTTGCCAGCGCACAGAGTGATGCCCCGAAAAATAGGGGTGTGGCACAGTCTGGTACTTCCCCTCTTAAAACCATGTTGATAAAATTGGTGAGGTTTTCCAGGAGTGCCTCACCAGCTGCTCCTGATCCCTGACCCAAGAGGCCTTTGAGGTGGGCGAGTCGGATACCATCTGGGTCCGCGGCTGAACCTGCTGGGAACAAAGTCACTGCGGCAACCACCTGCTCCTTCGTGACAACTAAAAGTTGGGGTATCTGGTCATTTTGGGCTAGGGGGAGGCTTAGGTCCCCAGGTGTAGGTGGGTGCTTTCCTCGTAGGGCTTTGGCAACTTCGGTGCCATGACCAGCAAAACCTTCTGAAGAGGACAACAGTCTGACGGCCCCTTTGGTGTCACTATCCGCCAACTTTGGTGCGACCCTCTTTTGTAGCTGTTCAGCCTCTTCCTCTTCCTTGTCCTGTTGCTTCTGGGCCCTACTTGGTTGCTGTTAGGGGGGTCCACCAGCCTGTTTCCTCCATATACTGTGCTACTTGACGTTTCACTCTGGTGGCTAATGAAACCTGGAGATGGTCTTGTATGTTGGTTCTGGGTGGTTTTCGGAGGGCCCCATAAGAGAAACCAAGGAGCCGTGCCCATGCGAGGGGTGTTTTGAGCTCTAGGGCCTGCTTTATGATGGTTGTAAGTGCCTCCGCCACTTGGATTCTGACTCCTTTAGGTACCCGGGCAGGGACCTGGATCCGCGCTTTCCATATGGTCGCAAGTTGGATCAAGTCGGCGTCCGGTGTTGCCCTGGTTGGCCCTGCAGTGGGCCCTGGGCATGAGTGACATTTCCAGTTTGGTTGTTCTCCTGATGTCTTATTTGTCAACCCAACACAACTTAAATTAACAGATCTAAGACAGCCGGAACATTTTCGCGATGTCTTTCTTGCATTGGTTTGTCGGCACCTAAGATACTTAGTATCTGCTAGGCCATAGTCCTCCAAAATATTGGACGTCAATCAAGGTGTAATACTGCTCTCGAAAATAATTTAGAACACGATCATTGTACTCAATCTATTTCTAAATAATATAATGGACATATATTTTTGAAATTCATATAAGAGTGTCTTATAGTCAATATATTGATAGATTATGTTACTAAGGCACAACTAACAAATCAAACAGTGCTAATTTATAGATGTTGAAAAATATAGTATATTGCAAAATTAATATTTGTGGAGACTGACAAGTCGCCTACAATGTCTACCAATAACAAATATAGGCAAACATTGATGGGGCTTGCTCAAGGCTGCGCTTTGGCGTATCGTTCATCTCTGTGTTGCTGCAGTTAGTTTACATTGTATAGTTTGGACATCACTGATTGTACAATATATACTATTTGTCTGTCATAAAATTAATGTATGCTGCAGTTGATGATACTATTCTATCATTTGGGAGTCGATTCACCCATTTCCTAGCCTAACTCAAATTAAATCTAATATATACCAGACCAACTTATCCTACCCTAGATAAACGTAGTTTAACATAATTCATGTTAACCTAGCCTACCCGACGTCATTGCGTGGCTGAAGCAACATTAGTGATATCAAGAACACAAGATAAATGAAGCCAACGTACTGACAAAGATAGGAATGTGACGGAGTAAAAGGGTGACATTCTTTCAGTTCTCGTCGATAGCACGTAATAAAATATACCAAACTGTAAGAACAGATGACAGAATAATGACTGAGTCTATAAATGTTATACAATAATCTTAACTGATATTGTTGATAACCCGATACTATTCGTTTATTGCATTCAACATAAAGTAAAATACTCCCATATTCAAAGTATTGAATAATTACTTAGTCATCCTGCTATAATATGTAATATATATATTTTGCGCTATCCCATGCAACAAATTGCGAATGTTAAATTTAAAATATGTGATGCCCATGTGCATCCATTTGTATATGTTCATATTGGATCCATGTTTCCATAACAGCAGTAATTACGTATTATAAGTAGTGTCAGTATGGGAAAATGGATTGACGAAAATATGAGTTACAAAAGGAGTAAGAATTTAGTAAGTGAATGATTGCTTTAAAGATTCTTAGAGGACCAAACCTGAGGGGGTGTAGAATTGGGAATATTTTGTATAATTATTTATATATATATATATAGGGTATATATATATATATATATATATATATTTTTTTTTTTCTTCTACTGTATATTCCAACTACTTCCTCTCGGACATAGGCTAAGATCCTGTACTGTACATTCTACCCCTGAACACGGTGAAGCCCACGAGGTCTCGTTCCAGTCTAGGGAGTGAGACATGCGAAGCACCCACCCATGGCTCGAAGCAGCCCCATCTATGAAGCTGCTTCGCCCCAGTGCTTCAATGTCTCACCCCCTAGACTCGGTCCCTCACGCTCATAACGCCACCTATTGATCAATTAACTCGCTAGGCATTGCACCCTTATATCACATTTTGAATATGGGAATATTTATACAGTGCTATTTAATCAGGGAACAATGGGGGGATTTTTTGGCGTTTCGGTGGGCTTTGTGGTAATGCACCGACACCTAGGTACAGCACAAATTCCATTCCAATGATATCTTTCCATTGACATATCGGGATTCGAACCCAAGTTCATTGGATTACCAATCCAGTGGCAAGACCACTCCACCACACCTCCCCATATTTTACCTGCTAACGTATCTATCCTATATACATGCGTAATATACTAGGTTGTATAACAATTTTGGAAAACCATCGTCTTCTGGACGTATATATCTACTTAATGCAAGTATGTTTGGTTGTAGAGAAATTTGAAAAGTAATCAAGAAACCGTCTAAAATATAAAGTTAATAGAGTATTATTGACCGTAATTCGTCTTATACTTATCATTATTCATACAATACTATTTGAATTGCAAATTATATAATACCACTAACTCCTGCTACCTATTATAATTGTTTGTTATCGAAGAACATTTATATAATGGTTGTGAAGATTTAGTTTATTTAAACAAAATATCCATAGAACCATCCACTCAGCTTACTGCTTGACTACAGATATGTGACAAAGGCAGCGTTGACAATTTCTGCCAGGTAGGTAACCGACTTTTGCGCCACCCTGTATTTAATACGCTAAGAGCTCAGGCCATCCACACCCTTTTCTCCACAACACCCAACTTATCTCACTCCATTCATCTCTCTATCTCTTCCTCATCGCTTTATCTTTCCCTTGTCTCACTAATTCTACCTCTAACTTTTTCTGCCCCACCTTTCTTTATTCCATCGTTCTCTGCCCCACTATTCTTCTTTTCTACTCTCCATTACATCACTTCCCCTACTCCCCTCTCAATATATATATCTCTCTCTGTCTCCCCCGCCAGCATAACTTCCACAGGACTGACGGAGGACAGGTAGGTGACCGTTCACTGTAATGTATCGCTTCATTATATACACACGGACGGCTGCTGGACCACGGTATTTGTTATGTAGCCCAGGTGACGCGGGTCGCACACTCCTGGACATTAGTGCTGTAATATTCTGACCACTTGCACCGCTTAGGCACAACTCGGAATGGATGCTTTCAGTTTATGAATTTAGCACGAGATTAAATTAATTCTAAGATAATTCCCATTATATAGCGGTTGCATTAATGACCGTGGTTTGTAATTTTCACAAACCATAATTCATATATATTTTAACCCATTCAGTACCGGAGACATCCTTTTAATTATATTCTGGCAACTATTGGACGGTTTTATTCAGGTTAGGAAGGACGTCTAGCAATATTAAGAGAGTTGCTGGCTATCCTTTTAGCTACCATATATCCTTCCTAAGCTTCATAAAATCGTCTAAATGTAGCTGAAATCAAATACAAAGACGTCGCCGGTACTGTATGGGTTAAGACATATCATAATTTTATGTGTTCCAAGCTATCATAAACTGAATCGAATCTTCTCATTAATTCTTTGGATACTATTTACATTTCGGAGGCTTGTTTTTGTTGTTTGAAGGTTCATAGCGTGTCAGGATGGATGTTTTAAAGTGTACACTCACTTGCATCTAGGCGGAATACATTTGATATCAACAGTTATCAATAATATCATATGTGCTCCAGCAGTTAGTATTAGTATTAATAGAATATAAGGTCCAAATGAGAGGTAACATATATTGTCTTGTATGTGCACACATTGCTCCTCATCACCCTGTGTCTTTCATTGGTTAGCTCTTACTCCTACCACCAACAACATATGTCAGTATACAACACTAGACTGTTTGTATTTTGAACCACACCTGAAGAGGGTTCAAGATGAGCCGAAACTGTCGTGTCTGTACAAAAAAAAAAAAAAAAAAAAAATCCATTATGTGGGATTAGTTTTTCAAGTTTCACTCAAGGCGCCACTAATATTGGCCAACCCTCCGTAACCTACCCTAACCTAACCTTGTCTTAATTTGTATATTTCAGTATGTATAACAACCGTATTCCTCGACATTTCATTTTGTAGGTAGTAGGGGTAGGCAGCCCCGCCCAGGGAAGTACTACCGCCAAGGTTTCGGGAGACTCAGGGAATAGCCTGAATTCCATTTTCTCTCCCAGGCCTTGGTAGCTGGATACATATCTTTCTGCCTCACACATCAGGGGTATCAGGAAAACCCTCTTTATATAACATATACATCCAAGTTCACGACATTGCCCTACATCGCTATCCTCTATCCATAAAACACTACTCTTCCCACTACATATCATACATGTAACACCATACACTTACCTAATAAATATGGCAGTACAATTGTTAAGAGCAAACCTGGTGGTCCCTCGGATATCCACCCCCGGCAGGGATGGGTCATTGACACAGGGCCCTCCCGGTCGTCATCATGCGACTGTGTCAAGAGCATTGCAACGTCCCAAAGCTGCTCGTCGGTGCAGTTTTTTCTTTAGTAATATAAGGGGTCTTCACTCTAACATCAATTATGTACACCAATTTCTTCAAGCAGAATCCTCTACTCTCCTTTTTTTTGACAGAGACTCAAGTAACATCCACATCTGGAAATTCAGAAAAATGGAATTCAGGCTATTCCCTGAGTCTCCCGAAACCTTGGCGGTAGTACTTCCCTGGGCGGGGCTGCCTACCCCTACAACCTACAAAATGAAATGTCGAGGAATACGGTTGTTATACATACTGAAATATACAAATTAAGACAAGGTTAGGTTAGGGTAGGTTACGGAGGGTTGGCCAATATTAGTGGCGCCTTGAGTGAAACTTGAAAAACTAATCCCACATAATGGATTTTTTTTTTTTTTTTTTTGTACAGACACGACAGTTTCGGCTCATCTTGAACCCTCTTCAGGTGTGGTTCAAAATACAAACAGTCTAGTGTTGTATACTGACATATGTTGTTGGTGGTAGGAGTAAGAGCTAACCAATGAAAGACACAGGGTGATGAGGAGCAATGTGTGCACATACAAGACAATATATGTTACCTCTCATTTGGACCTTATATTCTATTAATACTAATACTAACTGCTGGAGCACATATGATATTATTGATAACTGTTGATATCAAATGTATTCCGCCTAGATGCAAGTGAGTGTACACTTTAAAACATCCATCCTGACACGCTATGAACCTTCAAACAACAAAAACAAGCCTCCGAAATGTAAATAGTATCCAAAGAATTAATGAGAAGATTCGATTCAGTTTATGATAGCTTGGAACACATAACATTATGATATGTCTTAACCCATACAGTACCGGCGACGTCTTTGTATTTGATTTCAGCTACATTTAGACGATTTTATGAAGCTTAGGAAGGATATATGGTAGCTAAAAGGATAGCCAGCAACTCTCTTAATATTGCTAGACGTCCTTCCTAACCTGAATAAAACCGTCCAATAGTTGCCAGAATATAATTAAAAGGATGTCTCCGGTACTGAATGGGTTAAAATATATATGAATTATGGTTTGTGAAAATTACAAACCACGGTCATTAATGCAACCGCTATATAATGGGAATTATCTTAGAATTAATTTAATCTCGTGCTAAATTCATAAACTGAAAGCATCCATTCCGAGTTGTGCCTAAGCGGTGCAAGTGGTCAGAATATTACAGCACTAATGTCCAGGAGTGTGCGACCCGCGTCACCTGGGCTACATAACACATACCGTGGTCCAGCAGCCGTCCGTGTGTATATAATGAAGCGATACATTACAGTGAACGGTCACCTACCTGTCCTCCGTCAGTCCTGTGGAAGTTATGCTGGCGGGGGAGACAGAGAGAGATATATATATTGAGAGGGGAGTAGGGGAAGTGATGTAATGGAGAGTAAAAAAGAAGAATAGTGGGACAGAGAACGATGGAATAAAGAAAGGTGGGGCAGAAAAAGTTAGAGGTAGAATTAGTGAGACAAGGGAAAGATAAAGCGATGAGGAAGAGATAGAGAGATGAATGGAGTGAGATAAGTTGGGTGTTGTGGAGAAAAGGGTGTGGATGGCCTGAGCTCTTAGCGTATTAAATACAGGGTGGCGCAAAAGTCGGTTACCTACCTGGCAGAAATTGTCAACGCTGCCTTTGTCACATATCTGTAGTCAAGCAGTAAGCTGAGTGGATGGTTCTATGGATATTTTGTTTAAATAAACTAAATCTTCACAACCATTATATAAATGTTCTTCGATAACAAACAATTATAATAGGTAGCAGGAGTTAGTGGTATTATATAATTTGCAATTCAAATAGTATTGTATGAATAATGATAAGTATAAGACGAATTACGGTCAATAATACTCTATTAACTTTATATTTTAGACGGTTTCTTGATTACTTTTCAAATTTCTCTACAACCAAACATACTTGCATTAAGTAGATATATACGTCCAGAAGACGATGGTTTTCCAAAATTGTTATACAACCTAGTATATTACGCATGTATATAGGATAGATACGTGAGCAGGTAAAATATGGGGAGGTGTGGTGGAGTGGTCTTGCCACTGGATTGGTAATCCAATGAACTTGGGTTCGAATCCCGATATGTCAATGGAAAGATATCATTGGAATGGAATTTGTGCTGTACCTAGGTGTCGGTGCATTACCACAAAGCCCACCGAAACGCCAAAAAATCCCCCCATTGTTCCCTGATTAAATAGCACTGTATAAATATTCCCATATTCAAAATGTGATATAAGGGTGCAATGCCTAGCGAGTTAATTGATCAATAGGTGGCGTTATGAGCGTGAGGGACCGAGTCTAGGGGGCGAGACATTGAAGCACTGGGGCGAAGCAGCTTCATAGATGGGGCTGCTTCGAGCCATGGGTGGGTGCTTCGCATGTCTCACTCCCTAGACTGGAACGAGACCTCGTGGGCTTCACCGTGTTCAGGGGTAGAATGTACAGTACAGGATCTCAGCCTATGTCCGAGAGGAAGTAGTTGGAATATACAGTAGAAAAAAAAAAAAATATATATATATATATATATATATATATATACCCTATATATATATATATATATATATATATAATTATAAAAAATATTCCCAATTCTACACCCCCTCAGGTTTGGTCCTCTAAGAATCTTTAAAGCAATCATTCACTTACTAAATTCTTACTCCTTTTGTAACTCATATTTTCGTCAATCCATTTTCCCATACTGACACTACTTATAATACGTAATTACTGCTGTTATGGAAACATGGATCCAATATGAACATATACAAATGGATGCACATGGGCATCACATATTTTAAATTTAACATTCGCAATTTGTTGCATGGGATAGCGCAAAATATATATATTACATATTATAGCAGGATGACTAAGTAATTATTCAATACTTTGAATATGGGAGTATTTTACTTTATGTTGAATGCAATAAACGAATAGTATCGGGTTATCAACAATATCAGTTAAGATTATTGTATAACATTTATAGACTCAGTCATTATTCTGTCATCTGTTCTTACAGTTTGGTATATTTTATTACGTGCTATCGACGAGAACTGAAAGAATGTCACCCTTTTACTCCGTCACATTCCTATCTTTGTCAGTACGTTGGCTTCATTTATCTTGTGTTCTTGATATCACTAATGTTGCTTCAGCCACGCAATGACGTCGGGTAGGCTAGGTTAACATGAATTATGTTAAACTACGTTTATCTAGGGTAGGATAAGTTGGTCTGGTATATTATTTTTATTAATCTCACCACCACACCCCCAATGAAATTAATTAAAGTATATATGATCCACCGGGATTCGAACCGGATTTAATTTGGGTTAGGCTAGGAAATGGGTGAATCGACTCCCAAATGATAGAATAGTATCATGAACTGCAGCATACATTAATTTTATGACAGACAAATAGTATATATTGTACAATCAGTGATGTCCAAACTATACAATGTAAACTAACTGCAGCAACACAGAGATGAACGATACGCCAAAGCGCAGCCTTGAGCAAGCCCCATCAATGTTTGCCTATATTTGTTATTGGTAGACATTGTAGGCGACTTGTCAGTCTCCACAAATATTAATTTTGCAATATACTATATTTTTCAACATCTATAAATTAGCACTGTTTGATTTGTTAGTTGTGCCTTAGTAACATAATCTATCAATATATTGACTATAAGACACTCTTATATGAATTTCAAAAATATATGTCCATTATATTATTTAGAAATAGATTGAGTACAATGATCGTGTTCTAAATTATTTTCGAGAGCAGTATTACACCTTGATTGGCGTCCAATATTTTGGAGGACTATGGCCTAGCAAATACTAAGTATCTTAGGTGCCGACAAACCAATGCAAGAAAGACATCGCGAAAATGTTCCGGCTGTCTTAGATCTGTTAATTTAAGTTGTGTTGGGTTGACAAATAAGACATCAGGAGAACAACCAAACTGGAAATGTCACTCATGCCCAGGGCCCACTGCAGGGCCAACCAGGGCAACACCGGACGCCGACTTGATCCAACTTGCGACCATATGGAAAGCGCGGATCCAGGTCCCTGCCCGGGTACCTAAAGGAGTCAGAATCCAAGTGGCGGAGGCACTTACAACCATCATAAAGCAGGCCCTAGAGCTCAAAACACCCCTCGCATGGGCACGGCTCCTTGGTTTCTCTTATGGGGCCCTCCGAAAACGACCCAGAACCAACATACAAGACCATCTCCAGGTTTCATTAGCCACCAGAGTGAAACGTCAAGTAGCACAGTATATGGAGGAAACAGGCTGGTGGACCCCCCTAACAGCAACCAAGTAGGGCCCAGAAGCAACAGGACAAGGAAGAGGAAGAGGCTGAACAGCTACAAAAGAGGGTCGCACCAAAGTTGGCGGATAGTGACACCAAAGGGGCCGTCAGACTGTTGTCCTCTTCAGAAGGTTTTGCTGGTCATGGCACCGAAGTTGCCAAAGCCCTACGAGGAAAGCACCCACCTACACCTGGGGACCTAAGCCTCCCCCTAGCCCAAAATGACCAGAAACCCCAACTTTTAGTTGTCACGAAGGAGCAGGTGGTTGCCGCAGTGACTTTGTTCCCAGCAGGTTCAGCCGCGGACCCAGATGGTATCCGACTCGCCCACCTCAAAGGCCTCTTGGGTCAGGGATCAGGAGCAGCTGGTGAGGCACTCCTGGAAAACCTCACCAATTTTATCAACATGGTTTTAAGAGGGGAAGTACCAGACTGTGCCACACCCCTATTTTTCGGGGCATCACTCTGTGCGCTGGCAAAAAAAGATGGCGGTGTGTGCCCAATAGCAGTAGGGAACACCTTCCGCCGCCTTGCCACAAAGGTGGGTTTGAAACCGCTTTCGAATGGCCTAGGTCAACACATAAGATCAGTTCAACAAGGTTTTGGAACTCCAGGGGGGTGTGAAGCTGCTGTACACGCAACCCGCACTTACCTCAGCCAAGCCCGAGAAAAACGAGTGCTTCTAAAGATTGACATGCGGAACACATTCAACAGCATTCTTAGGGATGTCTTCCTCCATGCAGCTTGAGAGCACATCCCAACTCTATACCTCCTACTTTGGCAGGCTTATTCCAAACCTTCAATTCTGATTTTCGGCGAGACGGTAATCTCATCAGCGACCGGGATAAAGCAGGGAAATCCAGGTGGTCCTGCTCTTTTCTCAATAGGAGTGGACGCAGCAGCTAACAAAGTTACGTCAGCATTGAATGTTTGGTACCTGGACGATGCAACCTTGGGTGGGTCTGTAAAGAATGTCCTAACCGATCTAAACAACATCATAACTGACCTCGGCCAGGCTGGGCTAGAGATAAATGACACCAAATGTGAACTTGTCCTCCTCGACCACACACCTGAAGAAAGAGAACACACACAGGTCCAATTTCAAGGCCCATTGCCAGGTGTAAGGATCCTTCAGAAGCACCAGCAAACCCACTTAGATTCCCCACTTACTCTGGCAGCAATCCCACCAGCACTTCAAGTTAAAAAGGAGGAGCTTCAACGTCTTGTAAGTCGCTTGTGTTACGACTGGGGTTCAAATATATCAGGGCTCTTATTCATTGGACTAGTAATGGCATAAATGTTACAACGGAAAGCGCTAGCTCCAACCTCTGAAGTATATTCCCAGTGAACAAAGAACACAAATACTCTACAGAGTTCTATATGCAATAATAGGCTATCAAACTCTCAATAAATGTGCGTCTACTCTAGGCTTAATGTTATGTGAAAACAGCCTATTACTACCTATAACCGAAGGTGCTTGGTTATGGTATACAAAGTAAGGTGGTAAGAGAAGTTACAGCTTACGTTACTTTAATCAATAAATGTCAGGCACTCCTGCATGAAAGAAAGTGCACTAAAGTCCTTCAACACTAACAAGGAATCTTCTTTAAATGTTAGATGTTATAAAGATGCTCGTATCGGAAATGGAACCCAAAAAGGCAGGCAGCGGAACAATGCTCGTGCAGGCTATGCACACAAAAAGGCATAATATATAATGCCGTCAATGTTATAATGCCGTCAATGCCGTATAATGTTACAAAGATAATATGTGAGTCAGGTACAAGGGGAGATAGAAGGGCAGGAAGACCCCCATTGAGATGGAGAGACTGTGTAAGAAAGGCTTTGGATGATAGAGGAATGACTATAGATCAGGCAGGGGAAGTGGTGGTGGACAGGAGTGAATGGAGAATGCTTGTGAATAGTTGAGTGAACACGTGGTCATTTGGAGTAAGGGGTCGGGCGCAAGTTCGACTAGATAATAGTCCATCAGGCGCCTGGCCCGGGGGGACGATTAATATGAAGGGTGTGCCTGGAAGTGTGGTGGGAGGGCTTGTGGCTTTGGCTCCGCTGCATGTCTGCCTGCCGAGATCGGAACCTCTCCGGGTGGTCAGGGGCTGGGGGAGTGCTGGAACGACCTGGGTAACCCTGGTCTCTGGGTCTTCTCCTGGGTGACCTGGATGTGTGTGAGTTTGTGTTTTTTATCTGTGTTTATTTTTAGTTTTATGTTGTTTTTGTGTTTTCCCTGTTCTTGCTCTGTCTTGAGTCGGCTACCCCCAAAATGGGGATTGGGCCTGAGCATATAGATAGATAGATAGATAGATAGATATAATGCCGTCGGAGCCAAGAATATCCTAAACACTACAACACTAATAATAATCGCCACAATGCAGTATTCCTATCAACAAAAAGAGCCTAAGTCGTTTGTCTCAATACATCAAACTAGGCTGCGAAATGCTTGTGTAATCATAAATGGGTATGCATAAAAAAGAGTAATTAGGTTAATATACTTAATGTCTACTATGATTGATAAAGTCTAGCTAGAGTCAATGATACGAGATACTGGTGCGCATGGCATGCTGCATAGCCTGGTGCAAATCTCAAGTCTGTGCGTCAAATATTACGTTATAATGAAGGGTAGCTCTCTTGAGAAACCTTAATACGGAAGTATTAACCCCTTCAACCCGGATGACCTCTTGTACACCCATAAAAACCTTGGCCCACGCAACCCGGAAGACCTCTTATACACCCATGACGTCACAGCCTGTGAGCTTGGTGTGCGAGGCGTCGGTCCGACGCATGTAAACAACAGCCGGCTGGACCGACGCTCCGCATCTCCGGCCACAAGAAGGAGAGCGTCGCTTGTTCGTGTGTGCCTGTATGTTGTTGTTCAGTATCGAAAAGTGGTGTAAAGTGGCTGGTTTGGCCATAAAGTTATCTCCAATGAAATCATCATCACAGCTCACCCAGTTGACTTAGAGAGCTCTACTTAATGCCATTCTACAGGTAAATAACACAGCTACGCTTGGGGATGCGCGGGAATGCGGGAAGCAGTCTGATTAACGAATATACGGTAGCCTAGCCTAGACGTTTTTCGGCCAAAACACCCGGGTTTCGATGAATATATATATATATTACATAACCGGGGCTGGAGGGTTAAGCGTTCTCCTGGCGTACCTCAAAGACAAACAATCGAGACTAGAACAGTGCAGAATGGTATAGGCAAAAAGCCCTCATTCGTGCATGCTCTACTCTCAATGGCACACAGACTAGAATTTACTCAATCAACTCCAGTTCTCAGGTATGTCGTGCCGCTTTTAACTGAAGCCAGCACTCATAGGAAACAATACCTATTATATCAGACTCCTAGTCTAGCATTATCTAATCCAGCAGAACATTAATAACTAAAGGAAGCAGCAATATGAAAGCCAACCAATGCTTCGTGACCCACTTATCTTAACAACTAACATACACAGGTTATATCAGACCTTAACACACAATACAACTGGCCAGCATGAAGCTGATTTTGCAGAGTTAACCAGAGGGGATATAATGTTAATAAAGGTGGTGAAAGATATGGAAAATGAGAGATAGGCAGAGGAAAAGATTCTCAGGTGCGGAGCGGGAATAGATAGCAAGGGACAAAAAGATGGGTGTATTCTAGAAACCAGATCTGAGGGAGAGAGTGGCGAGGAACCAGTATATATACTCGCACTAGCTCGAGCCTCGTGCGAAAAAAACGGTTACAAGTGATCTGGCCACGAACAAGAGCTCACAGCATGGTAAGGACCTCCCTCCACCAACCCCCGCGAGGCAGCCAGCCGTGACGTCATCGAGCGTGACAAAAAACACTGCGCGCCCCCTCTCACTCCGTTCTACTCCCTCTCTCTCTCCCAGATCCTATCATTACTAGTTAATGACAAAACATATACTTTACAATTAAATATATAAAGCCTTGACATGGGCGAAAACAAAGAGCCTTTCTGGACTGCCCATGACACGAGCTTTCATATGAAATAAAGCACACTCTAATACATAAACTGTAGCCCCATCCACTGCCCTGGCGATCCTAGCGAGTCACTGTAGGACAAGCCATGCGGTTCTAACGGAGTGGTCAACGTCACACCCCCCCCCCAAGATTTTTCTCAGAGGCCCCAAGGCTCACAAAAATCTGATGGTTAGAACCCATGCTATATCTCCACTTCCCATCACCCAGCGGCAGTAAAATATCTGGCACAGTTCTTCAACAAAACATTTTTTTCAAAATTATAACCCTCCCAACACAATAGGTTAAATTATATGTAGTTATGCTCCTCAAGAGCGAGCTTCTCTAGCCCAGCATTCTGAGAGGAGTGCAACTCAGAATTACTGCTATAACATACTGAAAAAATTCAACTATCAAAGAAAGTTTTTTATTTGATTTTTATGTTTTTAATTTGTTTATTTCGGCTGCACTATAGGGGCAAGCCTAGATTTTTCTTCTATACCAAACGCTCAACTCCTGCTTTACGACCCAATACGCTGGGCTACAACCGCGAGCCAACAAGCACCAAGCGCAAAATACTATTCAAACTAAAGCAGGAGGCTACCCGTGTGTCAATCTACCCAGGATCATATACCCTTGAACGACCATCTGCAACCACGTTGTCACAACCGGCAATATGGCGTATGTCCAGGTTATATACCAATAACCTTAGTGACCACCTGGTCAGCCTCATATTCCGATTGTGAAACTGGTCCAAGAACTTGAGAGGGTGATGATCTGGGTAAACTACAACGAGCGGACCATAGGCTGGAACACAGACCTCGAAATGCCTCAGAGCAAGTACGACCGCCAGCAGCTCCTCCTCGACAACAGAGCAGCTCCCCTGGGCCGAATTGTACTTCTCCGAGCAGAAACTAACAGGATGCTCCAGCCCATCATCGTCCTTTTCCACAAGAACGGCACCAGCCCCCACACCACTAGCCTCCGTTGCTAGTTGGAAAGGTAGGCTAAAGTCAGGGGCCCTGAGGATCGGGTGAGTGCACAACAGGTGTTTTACTTCTCCAAACACCTTCTCACACTCAGGCGCCCATTTGAACTTCCTATCCTTCCAGTTATCCTCCACCTGAGCTTGACTGTCCCGTTCTCCTTCTCCACCTTGACTGCTAAACGTCATCACAGGCACAGTGAGAGGCTCAGGGGGGTGCCTCCCATACTCCTTCATGGGATTAACATGACATAACTGATTGCGCTTCCGTCTGTCTGGAGTGGCTACCAAGTAAACCAGGTCCGATAGCTCCTCCACCACCCTATAAGGACCAGTGTACTTCGTGGATAAGGGGTGACCTACAAGGGGCAGTAGAGTCAACACCTCCTGACCCACGTGAAACTCCCTGAGTTCAACCTTGAGGTCGTACCTGTCCTTCATGAGGGCCTGAGAGCTAGTCAAATTACGGCCAGCCAACTCCAGACTGCGCAACATCCGTTCTCGACTGTTGAGGACACACTTGAGCATAGAACAAGGTTTTTCTGCGCCCTCCCATACTTCTTCAACCATATGGAGAGGCACTCTGACACGATGTCCAAAGACGAGCTCATTAGGGCTGAATCCCAAACTTTCCCCAGGTACCTCCCACACAGCAAACAAAACCTGCGGGTAACCATACCGGGAAAAATACACTAGCAAGCTTCGGACCACCGTCTTCGCCGACCCATTTCTCATAGGGTATGCGTCAGGGTACCTCATTGCTACATCTCTCGACTGTGCAACACTGTCCTCCTTCAACTCGACAGCACCGGTACCACATTCAAGAACCTCCGGGTCTTCCAATTGCAACTTACGAATGTCCGAAGGAGCAAGCCTATCCAAGTGTTTGCGAAACAACTCATGCCCCCCTCCTACATTAAATTTGGCCTCCCGTTGCTCTCTCTCTGCGTACCGTTGCTGTCTCATCGTCTTTTTAAGCCCATCCTCTGCCTTTTCCACAACAGTTACTGGGTCTTCTTCAGACTCGATATTTGGTCCTAATACTGAGTCCCCGAGAATGTCCGCTGATACTAAACTCTCAACCGCATCAACTTTCAACCCCTTCTCGGTACCTTTCCTCCGCTGATCTAAAGATTGTTGACCAGAATGTAACTCCCTGGATGCAGAATCTCCGGTGACAACACACGCCATAGGCTGTCCCGGACACTTCTCAACCCACTCCTGCTCCTCCCTACTCACGTCGGCCAGCTTCTCGGCAACGACCAAGGGTGGAGCCTCAGAAGTAGGTCCCGCAAAGTCGTTGCCGAGAAGGAGGTCGACGCCCCCAACAGGCAACTTCTCCACAATCCCTACATCCAGGTCACGAGTCACACCATCAACTTCCACCTTCATTCTCACAAGCGGGTATGACCTTGTCGCATTAACTCCCTGAACCACAACCACCCGCGCCGTACTGACAGGTTTACCAGTGAAATTTCTCAACAGTGTTTGCGATGCCCCAGTGTCACGCAAAATTCTCACCTCATGTCTTCTACCCCCCCACTCCACACAACCGAGTCCCCTGTGGTCACTAAAGGCATCACGGACAGGGAATAAGCCTTCCGGATCCTTCTGCACTGGCAGTGTATTTACCTCGGAAGAAATGCCTCTAACAAACTCCGATGTCCTCTTGAACACTCCAATGCCGTGAGCAAAAGACACGGCTGCCGGAGGAGGTCGACTAGGGCACTCATTTGCCTTATGACCCTCCTGGTGGCAACTAAAACACATAAATTTTGGTTTCGGCTTATACTGTGATGTAAAAGGCCCCTGACTTTATACATACGGTGTGGTGTAAGGTTTGGATTCAGTTTTAGTTTCATGGCTCTTCTGTTTAAATGTGTCATTGTTCCGGGGAGGGGGAGGATAACGGTCCTTAGCACTTACATCGTACTTCTGTGAGGACCCGCAACCCCGAATCAACGACAGCCGTCGATCAGCCATTTCTGCTGCTTCGACTAGAGTTCTTGGGTTTTTCTCCTTCAAGTTCAAAGTTAGATCACCGCCCGTGCTCTTAAAGAACTGCTCCAACATCATTAACTGCTTAATTTCATCAAATGTTGTGACCTTCTCAGATCGGAGCCAGTTTCCCATAGCATCGGACAAGTCCTGGGCGTGTTCCAAAAAGGTGCTATCTCTTCCCTTAGTTACACCACAGAACTTCAAACGGTACGTTTCTGGTTGCAATTCGTAAGCCCTCAGGACAGCCTCCTTGAGATCCTCATACACAATACATAACTCCAAAGGTAACGCATCGTAGGCTTTAAGACCCTTGCCTATTAATCTAGAGGATACAAGTGCTGCCCATTTATTCTCTGACCACTGGTGTTCCCGGCACTTCTTCTCAAAGCGTGTGAAAAATTCTGTTACACCACTCTCATCAAACACCGGAACCAGTTTCAATAAGTGCGAGAGAGATTGATCATGAGCACGGTTACCAGCCCCAAGTCGCTGTCCCGTTGTCTCTACTCGCGACTTCTCTACGTCCATGTCGGCACAGTACCTAGTCGACTCAGCTTGGATTTTTGCTTGACTGATAGTTTTTCTCTTTTCTATCTTGGCTAATTCTAATTGCTGCTGAAGCTGAAGCTCAGATACCCTGATAGCCTTTCTCTCTTCGATCTTAGCTAATTCGAGCTGAAGCAATAATTCTGGAGTTAACCCTTGAGGAGGTGAAGGTGCGACAATGTTTGAAATTACCGGTGGTCCCCCCAGGGGCAACCCACCCTGCCAGTCACCACCCAACTGTGGAAGCGTACCCGGGGTCAGCAAACTACTGGGATGGCTGGGAGTCGAGTGTAGGGGAAGCATGGCCGAAGGGCTCTGAGCACTCAACCCATCTCGCTCACCAGTCACCCTGCCCAGTACACACGTTATCAAGTTATCCTTGGTCATGCCGCTAGTACCCGCATGACCGATAGCTGTGGCCAGGCATTGAAGACCGTACCGCTCCATACCCTCCAACCGCTCGGCAGTAACAGGCCATTGCAAAAATATCCTAGCATCCTCCTCACAGTTCACCTGATTAACCATATCATCATACTGCTGTTCCTCAGTTTCGACATTACGTACTGTGTCTCCATTCTCCTCTGATCCGGTATAAGACATGATGCTCACAAAAATGTCTCACCACAATATTCAGAAAAGAAGCACCCCAAACTCTTATACCTCGATATACACACAAAAATTCTCGGAAATACTCAAGGGCTATACTATGTTGCAAAAAAAAAATATTCTTGCTGATCCCCGCAAAATATTCTCCAAACAACAAATGTTCCCTGCTAATAAATGTAGGTTCACCAAATCCTAGGTAAGGTCGCCATTTGTTACGACTGGGGTTCAAATATATCAGGGCTCTTATTCATTGGACTAGTAATGGCATAAATGTTACAACGGAAAGCGCTAGCTCCAACCTCTGAAGTATATTCCCAGTGAACAAAGAACACAAATACTCTACAGAGTTCTATATGCAATAATAGGCTATCAAACTCTCAATAAATGTGCGTCTACTCTAGGCTTAATGTTATGTGAAAACAGCCTATTACTACCTGTAACTGAAGGTGCTTGGTTATGGTATACAAAGTAAGGTGGTAAGAGAAGTTACAGCTTACGTTACTTTAATCAATAAATGTCAGGCACTCCTGCATGAAAGAAAGTGCACTAAAGTCCTTCAACACTAACAAGGAATCTTCTTTAAATGTTAGATGTTATAAAGATGCTCGTATCGGAAATGGAACCCAAAAAGGCAGGCAGCGGAACAATGCTCGTGCAGGCTATGCACACAAAAAGGCAGAATATATAATGCCGTCGGAGCCAAGAATATCCTAAACACTACAACACTAATAATAATCGCCACAATGCAGTATTTCTATCAACAAAAAGAGCCTAAGTCGTTTGTGTCTCAATACATCAAACTAGGCTGCGAAATGCTTGTGTAATCATAAATGGGTATGCATAAAAAAGAGTAATTAGGTTAATATACTTAATGTCTACTATGATTGATAAAGTCTAGCTAGAGTCAATGATACGAGATACTGGTGCGCATGGCATGCTGCATAGCCTAGTGCAAATCTCAAGTCTGTGCGTCAAATATTACGTTATAATGAAGGGTAGCTCTCTTGAGAAACCTTAATACGGAAGTATTAAGCGTTCTCCTGGCGTAGCTCAAAGACAAACAATCGAGACTAGAACAGTGCAGAATGGTATAGGCAAAAAGCCCTCATTCGTGCATGCTCTACTCTCAATGGCACACAGACTAGAATTTACTCAATCAACTCCAGTTCTCAGGTATGTCGTGCCGCTTTTAACTGAAGCCAGCACTCATAGGAAACAATACCTATTATATCAGACTCCTAGTCTAGCATTATCTAATCCAGCAGAACATTAATAACTAAAGGAAGCAGCAATATGAAAGCCAACCAATGCTTCGTGATCCACTTATCTTAACAACTAACATACACAGGTTATATCAGACCTTAACACACAATACAACTGGCCAGCATGAAGCTGATTTTGCAGAGTTAACCAGTGGGGATATAATGTTAACCTAACAAGTGCGCATGGGGGTAATTGAAAACGTCCCCCTGTGCTGACGTATTTGAGGTGTTTCCGTCACTAAAATATTCATTGTACCATTAATAGCATTAATAATTATCCATATGCGCCTATTATGGGTTGATTATAAAGGTATTAACCTGAAACAACAATAAAACGAGTGAAAACAGCGTTTGGATGGTCAAAATCGGAGATATAGCCCGCGAGTTGTATAATGTATGGGTGAGGCAAACTGCTTTCCCGCCAATTTCCCCCAAGGCCACTGAGACACAGTCGATCGATACTCTCTCTCTCTCTCTCTCTCTCTTGCACTCGCTTGCCATCAGTGATGACAACACCCTGCTTGCAACTCGCTAATGTTAGCACGAAAATATACCTCAGAATAAGGGAATAATAGGGAAAATAGGTGATAACTGAAGGAGAGGAGGAAAGTGGGGAAGGAGGGGAGGTAGAGGACTGAGATTTTGCATGGCCCAGGGGCCAAAAAAAAAAAATAAAATAAAAAAATAAAAATAAAAAAAATATTTTTTTTTCGATGTCAAAAGTTGATTTTTTATTTTACTTACTCTCAAGAGTCTTCCCGCAGTCCGCCGGGGGAACTCTTAAGAGTCTCCCCGCAGTTCCCGGGTTAATAAAGGTGGTGAAAGATATGGAAAATGAGAGATAGGCAGAGGAAAAGATTCTCAGGTGCGGAGCGGGAATAGATAGCAAGGGACAAAAAGATGGGTGTATTCTAGAAACCAGATCTGAGGGAGAGAGTGGCGAGGAACCAGTATATATACTCGCACTAGCTCGAGCCGCGTGGGAAAAAAACGGTTACAAGTGATCTGGCCACTAACAAGAGCTCACAGCATGGTAAGGACCTCCCTCCACCAACCCCCGCGAGGCAGCCAGTCGTGACGTCATCGAGCGGGACAAAAAACACTGCGCGCCCCCTCTCACTCCGTTCTACTCCCTCTCTCTCTCCCAGATCCTATCATTACTAGTTAATGACAAAACATATACTTTACAATTAAATATATAAAGCCTTGACATGGGCGAAAACAAAGAGCCTTTCTGGACTGCCCATGGCACGAGCTTTCATATGAAATAAAGCACACTCTAATACATAAACTGTAGCCCCATCCACTGCCCTGGCGATCCTAGCGAGTCACTGTAGGACAAGCCATGCGGTTCTAACGGAGTGGTCAACGTCACACTTGATACACATCGATGCCCACTCAGCTCTGGCGCTTCTCAAGAATTGCATCCCAAAGCTCCAATACCTATTGTGCACATCGATGACTTACACAAACAATGGCGGCCTCCAAGAATTAGACAACATAATCCGAGAAGCAGTGACCAGCATCACCAACGTGGAATTTCAAGATCGGACCTGGGCACAAACCACTCTTCCTGTCCGCATCGGGGGCCTGTGCATACGGAGAGCCACGGATATTGCCTCCCCTGCCTTTATCTTTTCCCTTATCGCGACCAACGACATTGTAGTGTCCATCCTTTCTTCGCAACCCAGAATGACGCTTGATAGGGATGTAGCAGAAGCGATTAACACCTGGAAGGAAAGTACAGGAGCAGAGGAGGAGCTTCAGGGTACCTCCAGGAGCATGCAGAAAGTGGGGGATAACATTTTGGCGAAGAAAACACAAGAAAATCTCCTAATCAATGTGGACCAGGTTGCCAAAGCACGCCTGCAGGCAGCAGCCCGTTTGGAGAGTGGCTTGTGGTTACATGCCATTCTCATCCCACCTCTTGGAACTCACTTGGATGCTGAAGCACTCCGGGTTGCCATCGCGCTCAGAGTGGATGCGGCAGTTTGTCACCCACACACTTGCAAGTGTGGTGCATTGATGGATGCACGAGGTCACCACGCCTTGTCATGTAGTCACAGTGCAGGCCACCTGCCAAGACACTCAGCACTAAATTATGTCATAAAACGGGCCCTGCAGAGTGCTAACCGTGCATCAATCCTTGAACCACATGGACTTCTCAGAGAAGACTGGAAACGGCCAGATGGGTATGACCACTTTCCCTTACAAGAATGGCCGGTGCCTCGTGTGGAATGCCACATGTGTTGACACTTTCTCCAAACCAACATCACCAGAAGCGCCAACGAAGCAGGTGAAGCCGCCCAAATAGCAGAAAGTAGAAAGCGAGAAAAATATCAAGTCATCGCCAGAAGTCATCAGTTCGAGGCTCTGGCATTCGAAATTTCAGGAGTCTTCGGCCCTACCACCCTCTCAATATGGTGAATGAAATAGTCCGTAAAATCAGAGAAGTTTCAGGAGAACCAAGGGAAACTCTCTGGCTCAAGCAAAGGCTAGGGATGGCTATCCTCCGGGGCAATGCCACCCGCGTCATGAGCTCAGTATGACTGGGCCATGCCACTGTGTGAGGCCCGGGCAGGAGTGGTGTATCCGTAGTCTTTCCACGGTAGGGTGTAAAAATAAACATTATTTGTATTTAATATGTTTGATGTACATAAATAAAGGGAAATGAAAAAACAAAAACAAATCATCAGTGATAGACAGACAAATTGCTCAACTTTCTAATTACGCTCTGAAGAGAGAACCGAGCAGCCATTCATCGTGATTCAAAACAAAGCAAATTAATATACAGTAATAACAAGGCCTTTACAAACAAACACAAATCTATAAAAATAAATACTGTGTCAACCGTTCCAAACTTGTGAGTGTTATCAGGTAATGCATGTTATGAACCATTGTTTTTGTCACAACCATTTTTCCGCACATAGACTTACTTATAGTATTTACAATAACACATGTTCAAACCAAAACTGTCTTTTTTTGTTTGGGGGGGGGGGGGGGGGGGCTGTTTAGACAGAACATTGTACTCCTCCTTTCAAACGTATTTGTCAGATATATGTAATGGAATACAATAAAGTTACTAGTGTTTAGATGCTCCCAGGAATATTTTATAAGACCAAACCCTTATTTCTTTCTGAATGGCTACCCATTCAAGAGATTATAATGAGTTAATATTATCAGCGGGACCAAAATGGCAATTTCTAAGCCATTTTGTGGTCTTTGTAAACCCCGGTAGGTCCATCAGGCAGCCAATAGCCGCCAATTACTGTAGCATCAAAGAGGAGGGTCTTCTCTACCTCACTGGCGTTCATATATTAAGTCCATATATTATAGGCTATTTTAGGCCCATGATACAAGCAGGGCATATAGTTCAAATGTATCTACTATCCAGAATAATAAAACAAAAACATAAACACACATAAACAACAATAGTGATCTCGATTTCGAGTTTACCTATTTAACACCTTACGAGCGGCCTATGCGGTTTATTTATATGTACCGCCCAGCGGGGTGTTTTTAGCCAAAATAGGGCTGTTTACGTGATCATTTTCATGCCTAAATAAGACCCAGAACGTAAAACAAGTATCTATCCCTGAAAGGGCATAAACAGAGCTTTCGAATGACACCATAACGATCCTTTTATGATGGCTAGTTTTCTTGCAATAACCGTGCAACGCGAGTGCAAAAAGCATGTAATTAGGCACTTTCCCCATACAATTCCGTATATAGCGAGTGAGAGAGGGAGGGAGGAGGTGGGATTCGTGTCAGTAGGTTCGCCGCGGTGGTCTGGAGCAGTCATACGCTCGCTACTCTCCTGCCACCACTTGTCTCTCTCTCTCAGCAACAATACGTGCTGAAATTGCCACACGATATATGTCGAGCACCGCCACATAGTCCAGCTTTATTTAACTCGACTTATGTTGCTCGCCGCTAATTAAGGGTTAAAGGTTACATAAGGGAGGGTCGGGAAAATATATATATATATATACTGAGAATATATCACAAATACACGTGAGCCACTAAATGTTTCTAGTCTCTCAGTGGGGATCGAACCATCGACCATCAGAACGATAGCCGACGCTTTAATCAATTACACCACGGCAGTCTACAGTTATGTGTGTGTGTGTGTGCGTGTGTGTATTACATATCCGTTGGCCTCTTTGGACTATATTATAACTAGGTCGAATATTAATAAATTATATAAAGTCTATTCATTATGATGAACATAAAACTTCACCAGTAAGCTCTAAAACTAATAAAATACTAGCTTAATCAAGTTAAGGTCTCTACAAAATGGGACAAGTCACCCAGGTAATAGGTGTGGAACTTACAGACCATTTGCTCTAGCTCGTTAACCCTTGTCTAGCGGGGGGGGGGGGGGGGGGGCTATTTGGGCATATTCAGGCCCTCCTGAATGATCAATCAAGGATCTGCATGAAAAGAAAATCTATTCAGCAAAAAACTAGGCGCTAAAAACTTCAAAATGAGACCAGAACGCACTCGTCGTTCTCACGCAGTGGTACCACTAACATGGGAGTTTAGCATATAGCTTCATATTTTTTCCAGCTACGCTCACTACTGACTACACTGCCGGCCTCTCGAGAACAGAGGGAGCGTGAGTCAGTGGGCGGCGGTAAGCCCTGGGTGTCGGACGTGTGGCCTGCTGCGCTCCCGGCCATTTGCACTCGATTTTAACCCTTTAAAAGCCTTAATAATGCTCCTAACTTACTGCAAATTGGAGCTCGACTTAAGGCGGGCCCCGCCAGTTAAGGGTTAAGAGTTACAGAGGTTAGTGGTTAATTTGTCTGGCCTACTTATAGTGAACAGAGTATAGGTTAGTGAAGAAATACACGGATGGATTATTATCATATTGTATAGCTCCATAATATTGGTTTCTAATATTATATGATCAATTACATTATTTAATTAATGTCTATTATTGTGAAGAAGATAGAATTTGTGGCATTAATACAACACGAATGGGCGAACTCACACAGGCGGATCTTGTGTTTGAGTCATGTCAATACGGAAATATCCAGGCCCTTGCCTCGAATAGGGTTAAGATATGGCACATATATTTGTTGAACGCATTCAAAAGGTTACATTTTTTCAATGACATCATCCAAGATCTATAGCTACACAAAAAAAAATAGGGTTTTAGAAGACATTGATGAGCCCTGGACATACTTTTGGAGACCCATATCTAGCCATCAATCTAATGAGTCCGACAAACAATGGTGGGCATGTGCTACGTGTGTGCTCGGCCATTTATTTCCGATATATAATCCCTGGATATACCGGGAATTGAATGCGAATTAGCTAGAACATACTTCCGATGCTATGGCCACTCAGCCACACCTACCCATAACCTGTTAAACGCACGACCCAATACAGCATACCACAACAATCAAGTACCAAGAGTCCCTCTTAGGGATCTGATCCACCTGACTTATTTAACAAAGAAATATAGACTTAATACCAGGAATGGTTGAACAAATACAAGTATAGGTAATGTATTTGACTTACAACAGTCAACAGGTGTGCCGATCTGAAGGGTTCACAGTATTATCAATCTACCAAACTAATGGGTGGCAGTTTATTCACTTCCAGAGCTGTGGTATAACTAATGGTCCTGTTATGTCCGTTACTTTGGGAGATAAATGACTGTGCATAATTATGTGAACAAATACTTTTCCTTTGATATTATCCCAACATATATTTGGTCCATGAACGTAATACACAGAGTTAGTTATCCTGTGGGTAATGTAATTAACCACTTGGGAGGTTTGGTGAATAAGTTCATATAGTAAATATCAATAGAAAAACTTGGCCTTCACATGATATACTGTAAAATTAATTTACCCTTTCACTTTGTTCTAGTTGTATAATTTACATCGTCTCTCTCTTTGTATCGTCTGAGTCAATGAATGAAAGGACACAACGTAACAACTTTGGTACAACCAGATTGAGTTTGGTTTATATAATTGTTTGATAATAGTTTGAGCGTGGACAACACTCACGGAATAACTGGGTCACAATTCATTGTATGCAGTTCGGTCATTGTTGTCGATCATTGTTGTCTAGTTGTGTCCCTATAGCCTATTGTATATATTTTAGAAACATATCAACCTTACTCTACTATTTATTTGTATCTTCATGCTAGATATATTTAACCATTTCCAGCATGTGAAGCAGTTTTAGCTGCAACCAGCCCCTGCCATCTTGGCTTCTCAGGATGCATGGGGCTTAGTTGCTCACTCACGGCTCGTAGCAGCCCAATTTCTGAAACTGCCTCGCTGCAGTGCTTCACTGTCTCACCTCCTAGACTCGGACCCTAGCTCTTAGAACGCCACCTATTGAACAATGAACTCACTAGGCATTGCCCCCTTATAGTATATTTTTGAATATGGGAATATTCCTACTGTGCTATTTAAGCAGGGAACAATGAGGGTATTAAAGTTGCCCAGAGGCTATCTTCTGACGCCACATGTCGACGGTGCCAGCAGCAGCGCGTCTGGGACGCGTCCCGGTCCGAGATTGAGCACCATCAGTAAGAGGTGAGTCGTTACTTTTAGAATCCTCGGACCCAGCAATAACAGGTGGAGTCTCCGATTGTAAAGTGGAATCGAGCTCCAAAGCGTACAAACGTGCGATAGGACGAACAGTAGTACCAGTGGCCGTCCTCAATAGTGCCACCCGATTTACAGAGTCTTCCCCCTTGTATACCTCCAACACGCGGCCCAATTTCCAGTATAAACGAGGACTATCTTCTTTGATTAAAACGACTTCACCAACACTAAGTGCTGTCGGTCTACCAGAGGGTGGAACACTCCTTTCCCTGTTAGTTTACTTGTTTTTGTTTTTCTGTACTTAGTTTCTTGCTCCTCGCTAAGCTTATTGGGATCATGGCAGGTATGGAGTGCGAGTCTCTAACTGATCTGCATCATCTTATTCTCCAGGTAAGAGAGGAGATGGTTGTGGTGAAGGAAGAGGTCTTGGCTCTAAGGGAGGTTAATGTTAAACTTCAGAGGGAAGTGGATTTGATTAAAGACGAAAATCTAGCTTTCAAGCTTAGCCAAGAGGAAATAAAGTCAAGTAAGGGGAAAAGGGAGGAAGTTGATGAAAAATTGTATTCATGGCAGGTTGTTAAAAATACGGGTGGGAAAGTCACACTCAAGAAGCAGAATAGTAGAATAGGTATGAGTGTGACAAATACATTCTCTCCTTTGCGAGACGAATGTGAGGGAAAAGATAGTCAGGATAAGGGAGGGATAACCGAAGTGCCTGCCGCCGACTCAGCTCCAACCTCTGACGCTGTGCTACCTACCACCACCACTACCCCCACCACCACCACCACCACCAAGGGAGCTTCTGCCACCACCGGGGGTTCTCCAACTGCAGCTGCTGGATCCTCCCGAGGGAAAGGTAAGTCTGTGTCCCGAGAAGGTAAGTCTGTGTCGATTGTGGGCGACTCCATGGTAAGACATTTAGTTAGGGCTACCCGCACTAAACTTAGGAAGGTTGTGTGTCTGCCTGGCCATGGAGTTGGGAGGGTTTTAGAGAAGATGGACCACATCTTGGAAGATAGTGGAGATAACCCCATTATCTGTCTCAGTGCCGGGAGTAACGATGTTGGTAAGGGTAGAAGTGAGGAACTGCTGCAGCAGTATCGGGATGTGTTAGATAAAGTTAGGATGAAGGGAGGGATCCCTGTAGTACATTGTATCCTACCCAGAAGAGGAGTTCCCAAGGAATGGACATCCAGGGCGATTGGTGTCAATTGCCGTTTGGAGAAATATTGCAAAGAAAAAGCAATACCATTCATTGATAACTGGGATAGTTTCTATGGGAGAGATGGGATGTACGCAAGGGATGGGGTTCATCTTTCACGGTTAGGGGTTTCTACATTAGCTAGTTCTTTAGATAGGGTGGTTGTGGGGTTTTGAACAGAAATATTGAGAGTGTAAATGAGAGGTTAAATGGAACAATTTTAGCGTCAGGCGAAAGCGATAAGGATATTCAGTCTCATGCTAAAAATGATGACTATAATGCAAATGATAGTAGTGATGGTGCAACGGAAGATGGAAATGTCGCTAAAAACAAAGGTAAATTAGGTATAAAGAAAAGAAGTAAATTGAGAGTATATTACACAAACTGTAGGAGTCTATGTAACAAAATGAACGAACTTAGAGCCCTTGTTAGCAAAGAAAATATAGACATAATAGCGCTAACTGAAACGTGGATTAATACAGAAACCAGGCATTTTTTAGCAGAATTCGATATACCAGGATATAGTTTGTTTAAATATGACCGAACAAGTAAGAGGGGTGGCGGTATAGCAGTGTTTGTCAGGAGTACATTAAAAAGCTGTATTAAATCAGGTATTAGACTAAATAACGATAATGAAAGTGTTTGGGTAGAGGTTAACGAAGGTAGTGAGACCATAGTTATTGGAGTTATGTATAGACCGCCAAATATGAGTAGAAATGACGGAACGTCATTATGGGAGGAAATTAAAATGGCATCAAGGTTTAGCAATGTGTGCATTATGGGGGATTTTAATTTTCCGAATATAGATTGGCAGCATCAAATAGGAGACTCTGATTCTGAGGAGTTTATAGAGGTAGTACAAGATAGTGTTTTATTTCAATTCATAGATACGCCGACTAGAGGTAATAATATTCTCGATTTAGTTTTCAGTAACAATGAACATATGGTAAATAATGTAGAGATAGGGGACCACCTAGGAAATAGTGACCACAATTCTGTGTATTTTAATATACAATGGAAAGGTAATACCAGAGAGAATACAACATTAATACCTGACTTTAGAAAATCCAATTATGGTTGGGTTAACCCTTCCTACCCGGGCTGCCTTAGGTAAGGACAGCACGAAAGAAGGGCAGCTACCCGGTATGCCTTATCTAAGGCATGAGCTTAATAGCCTAATTAAGCTTGGTCCGAACGCCGTGCGTACGACGTATGTCAACAAACCCAAGCGTTCGTCACCGCACCTCCGAAATCAAGAAGGAGAAGACTCCTCAATGTTATTGTTATGACGTCATGACGAAATTAGTGTCTAAAAAGCCCCCATATTGGCAACATTTCTGCAATATTGGCTCCACTGAAATCGTCATCACAACTGAACCAGTTGACTTACAGAGCTCTACTCAATGCCAAAATACAGATTGAAAACCGCACTACGATTATAGATGAGTGGGAAAGTTCTAGCAGTGAAAATAAACATAAATACGGTAGCCTAGGCCTAGACGTTTTTCGGCCATATCGCCCGGGTAGGGGCGACCGTCATTAGCTAAGACTGCCCGGGTAGGAAGGGTTAAGAAGAGCCCTATTAGCGGACCCTATGGTCAAAAAATTAAGTCGATCCAGGTGTCCAAATGAGTGTACCCCTTCTCAGGCACCTGTCATCTTAAGTCACGAAGAGACGTCAACCTTGGTAGATACATACGACAATTTTATCAAGTCAGTAATCAATGCACAAAATAAATACATCCCCAAAAGAAAATTTAGATCAACACAGAACCAACCCAAATGGATGAATAATAGACTATTAGATCTTCTAGGACAAAAGAGAGGAATATATAGAAAAATTAGAAAAGGCGAAATTCACCTACTTGCTTACTATCAGAATCTATCAAGACAGGTAAAAAAGGATATTAGGAAAGAAAAAAGAAATTATGAAATTAAGGTTGCCAATGACTTAAAAAATAATCTTAAAGCTTTTTACCAACTATATAAATCCAAGGTTAGAGATGTAATTGGTCCCCTTAAAACTTCGATAGGAGAAATGACAGAAAATGATTTAGAAATGTGCAGTACATTAAATAGTCAATTTCTTTCCGTTTTCACTAATGAAAATTTGGCACAGTTTCCAGAAGTCCGTAAGGTATATAGCGATAGTATAGAAAATAGGTTAAGTACGGTTACTATAAGTAGAAATGATGTGCTTAAGGAAATTGACAGACTGAAACCTCATAAATCGCCTGGTCCTGATGAGGTATATGCTAGAGTATTAAAAGAATGTAGGGATGAGTTAAGTTACCCATTAACATTTTTATTTAACAAGTCATTGGAGACAGGTATAGTTCCAGAAGCTTGGAAGCTTGCAAACGTAGTTCCGATCTTCAAAAAAGGTGACAAATCAATAGCATCCAATTACCGTCCCATTAGTCTTACATCAATCATAGGAAAGCTACTAGAGTCAATTATTGCTAGTAAAATTAGAAACCACTTAGATACATTTAATTTAATAAATTCTTCTCAGCATGGATTCACTCAGGGACGTTCTTGTCTTACTAATTTGCTTAGTTTTTTCTCAGAGGTATATGAAGCAGTAGATAATGACAAGTCATATGATATAATATATTTAGATTTCAGTAAAGCTTTCGACAGAGTCCCCCATGAGAGATTGATGAGAAAGGTTGAGGCGCATGGAATAGGTGGGGCGTTGTTGGGATGGATTAGGTCATGGCTAATTGGTAGGAAGCAGAGAGTCAGCATAAATGGTACGAAGTCAGAATGGGGAGCAGTCAAAAGTGGTGTCCCCCAGGGATCTGTATTAGGTCCTCTGTTGTTTGTTATATACATAAATGACCTTGATTTAGGTATAACTAGTAAGATAAGTAAATTTGCAGACGATACCAAAATGGGGAGAACAATTGATTCAGATAGAGATACAGAGTGCCTCCAAAGGGATCTAGATACCTTACACGAATGGTCAGTAAATTGGCAGATGAAGTTTAACATTGACAAATGCAAGGTATTAAAGATAGGGAAGATGCATACAAATGTTAAATATAAACTAGCTAATGTGGAATTAGAAAACTCGAATTGTGAGAAAGATCTAGGTGTGTTTGTTAGCAATGATTTGAAGCCTAGACAACAGTGTATAAGCGTTCGAAACAAGGCAAACAAGATTCTCGGGTTCATCTCAAGGAGTGTGAGTAACAGAACTGCTGATGTTATCTTAAAACTTTACTTGTCATTAGTGAGACCCCATATGGATTATGCTGTTCAATTTTGGTGTCCTTATTACAGAATGGACATAGATTCATTGGAGAGAGTACAACGTAGAATGACAAAAATGATCCATAATATTAGAAATCTTCCGTATAAAGAAAGGTTGAAGAAATTAGGCTTACATTCGTTAGAGAGACGCAGAGTTAGAGGGGATATGATAGAGGTGTTCAAGTGGGTTAGTGGGATTAACAAAGGGGACATGACAAATGTACTAAAGCTCAGTGATAGCGAAAGAACTCGTACCAATGGTTTCAAATTGGATAAATTTCGTTTCAGAAAGGATATGGGCAAGTATTGGTTTGGTAACAGAGTTGTAGATGGGTGGAATGGACTACCAAGTGCTATAGTGGGATTAAAAACGATAGGGAGCTTTAAGATAAAATTGGATAAGCATATGGACGAGAAGGGTTGGGTGTGAAGGGGGATCAGCAGGGTTGGGCCAATCAGCGCTCTGCAGACCCCCGTAATCCTGCGTTAATCTCTAACCGTTTTGGTAAGATGATCCTCAGGGTATTAGAGTGTTGAGCCTATAATTGGGCTTTGTAATTGGGGTTGTGTGGGACAGGGATCTGCCTTGCTTAGGCCAATCGGCTTTCTGCAGACTCCCATTTTCTTATGTTCTTATGTTCTTAATGCTAGCAGATATTCATTAATCGACCGTTTTCTAAAACCTTCGATTACCCTCGATATATACTGGTATCTCTTAGACACCGCTGCCTCAGAGTCCAACGAGGGATCCTCTAACTCTACTATGGATTGGAAATCAGATGGAAACACAGTCAATGGTTTACCATATAGCAAGTGAGCTGGCGTTAATGGTAGTGGTTCTTGCAGGTCGGTGTACACATATGTGAGCAGACGATCATTCACGACTGCCTCTATCTCTGTGAGGACTTGTCAACTCACTCTTCTTTAATAGAGCACGTCCTTTTACCGCTCTGAGTCCTGACTTTACTATGCCGACACACCGTTCCCACATTCCACCAAACCGAGGTGCCTTAACTGGGAAAAACCTCCATTCGCACTTCCTCTCTCCCAAAAAAGTGATGATTGTAGGATCACTGCTCATATCCTTTAGATATTTTGATGCCTGGACATAAGTGGGAGCATTGTCGCAAAGAAGTTGAGGGAACGAACGACGGGCACAAAACCGTCTAAACGCCGCAATAAATTCTACGCTAGACATATTATCACATAGTTCTAGGTGTACCGCTCGAGACGTTGCACAGGTAAACAATAATATATAAACCTTCTCATGCTCTCTCATCTTTAATGCCCCTGTGTAATCTAACCCTACAGCTTGGAAATATAAATTAAAGTCGCCAAAAATTACGGTATCTTGTGAATTACTTACATCTGCAATTTGTTCGTAAATTTCTCAGTCAGTTTGCACTGATTGAGCTGGAGGTCTGTATATTAATGCAAGTATTATTTTTGTACCCTTATTATTCTTTATTAGCACAAAAGATGTGTCGACGTTCACAATTTGAGGTTTTGACAAGAGGGTAGGGTTAAGACTTTCTTTGATATAAAGTAAAACGCCACCTCCATTTCGATTTATTCGGCTTTTCTCAAACATTACATAACCAGGAAGTGAATACTCTGCTAAAAAGCCTCTATCTTCTGTATTGAGCCAAGATTCTGTCATGCCAATCACATCATAATTTTCTGTAAACACTAGCTCCTCTAAATCTGAAAATTTATTGCGTATGCTACGAGCGTTTGCATAGAAAACCTTTAAATTTATTATTTTAGAACTCACGGAGCGCTCTTTAATAATATTTTTGGTTCTTGTCGGATTTACATTTATGTTCATGGCTGTCCTCGGTCCTCGCTGTCTTCGGTCCTTATCGCTGGTAGTCCTCGGTTGCCTCTGTTTTTTGCTTGGCGTTGGATGATTATGTCACTGCTGCTTCTTCTCGGATGGCGTTTTTTGATCAATGGCTGCGGACTGCTTCGTGTAGGAGACGACCCATGCGTGCTGAACCCACAGGGTTTAGATGAGTGCCATCCTTGCGGAACAGAGCAGGCTGGTTATAGAAATTGTCCCAGAGGTTCATGAATTCAACTTCTTCCTTCAGACACAAATATTTTAGTCGGCTATTTGTGCTGAAGGCCAAGTCGTAGAATTTGTCAGGTGCGTCGATCTTGGGGAGAATGCCGGAGATGATGATATTCCTTGACTTGTTTTTGTAGTGCTGGATCATCTTGCGATATTTTTCCATTAACTCTTCGGATCTGGTGCGCATGACGTCATTTGAACAAGCATGGATGACAAAAAGGGTATTTTCGTTTGCATCCTTTGTGATATCTTCGAAGGCTTATACAATGTCGTCCAGTCCAGCTCCTGGGATGCAAAATCTTGTTCGTCGATTTGGGACTCTGTCGCAGAACTCTTCGACCTGTCCTCGTAGGATGGAATCCCCAACGAGCCTGGTCTCTTCTGGTTCGTCTTCCATCTCTACCAAGATCTCAAATCTGTTTGACATTGTGACTGGTAGATGAGACCTTTTCTATGTTGGCCGTGCACCGTTCCTCACTGGTGTAAATCCGGAAACCTGTAGTGGCGAGACTCTGCATACAGGTCGGGGAGAGGAGTGGTTAGAACGGGGGCGAGGGGTTGGTACTGTTCGTGCTAGCAGGCTTCTTGCACGAGGAGTGGGGGAGAGACTAAGATGAACAGGGCGGCTGTCCTGGTTTGATGTTGGCTCAGGTTCGTCAGAAGCATCTGCTGCAGTGGCTACTGCAGCTGTTGGATTGTTGGCAGATGACGTTGGGGCGGTGGTGGATGCTGGAGTTGAAACAATTGGAGTTAGTGATACTCCAACGTTGAGTGTTACAAACTGTTGGAGTGATTCCAGCTTCCTGGTGAGGGGGTTGATCTTGTTGTGGGCTTCATCCAATTTTGCTGTCAAATCCTCTCGTTGCTGGCAGAGTCGGCAGACTTGTGGATCGGCAGGAGCAAACATGGAAGCACCAAACCTACCGGCGCAGTTCGTACAGGCACGAGGCATGGTGACGATCACTTTCTTCAGATCACTTCACTCACTTAAAAACACTTAACTCACTTTAAAAACACTAAACTCACTTTAAAAACACGAAACTCACTTTAGAAACACTTATCTCACTTTAAAAACACTTCACTCACTTCAGGTCGCTTCACTTACTTAACTCCTTCAGACATATTATGTTCCAGTAAGTCTACGGAGGCGGGAGCCCGGTATCCATTGCCACTGCACCACACAACTGTCAAAACCACACTGCTGACCGTTAGAATTGTCGGAGAAACCTGGGGTTGCCACCAACCGACAGATCTTCATCTAACTTACCGGACTTCATATAACTTATTCTAGAATTATGAAGATAAGTCCATATGATGCGGTAGCGTCATATGAGTTTTTGGTTCACCCTGTCATATGACGCGGTAGCGTCATATAAGTCTGAAAGAGTTAAATAGGCCTAACCGAAAACAACAATGTTGAAATACGCACAAATAGGTTATCAGCGGTGACTGCCTAACCGAAAATTAAAACAAAACAAAATTAAATTTAAATACGCAGTGATAGCCGAACCAAATTTTTTTTATTTTTATTTAAACAGAAATAGGCCACCAGCGGTGATAGCTTAAATGAAAATTTAAAATTGAAGTACGCAGAAATAGGCCACCAGGGATGATAGCCTAGTCTAACCGAAAACAAAAATAACCACAAACAAAAAGTATGAAATATGCAGAAGTAGGCTACCAGGGGTGATAACCTACCTAAAAAGCAAAACAAGTATATATATATATATAATAGAATATGTAACTAAATATACAATTCACCAAATAGAGATTATATAAGAATAAAGTGTCACTGCACACAAGGGGTTAATATACTGTATCAACAGATGATGCTGGTGTCACTGTAGGCTAGTCAAGCAGGATTATAATTATTTAGATAAACAAAGTTATCAGTCAAAGGTTACTACAAGATCATGCAAGCAACAACTAAAATTACAGATATATATAGCTACAGTAGGATACTGAATACGATAACTACTAGAGTTAATAAGAAAATACAAAGCTAGGTCGATTAGAGGTGCGCGTGCGTCGTCTGCTATAAGCTAGGGTAACAAATGTAAACAACAATGTTTATCAGTCAGAAAAGCAATAAAATAACATGCACGGCAACTACAGAACTATGTGGAGGTTTAACAAGCACTTAACTATTGTTCATGCAATGAATAAAGGGAATAGGGATATGAAATACTCAAATTAGGATCGAGTTTTGTCAGTGGCGATGCAGAGCTTTTGGCGGTGCTAAAGCCTTTGCAGTGGCGACAGGGCCTTAACCCTTATTTAGCGGGCTAGGTGGTCTATTTGACCGAAGCACCCAGCAGGTTTTTTTTTACCCTAAATAGGGTTGTTTACATTATCATTTTCATGCCTAAATAAGACCCAGAGCGTAAAACAAGTATCTGTCCCTGAAAGGGCGTAAACAGAGCTTTCTAATGACACCCGAACCATCCTTGTACGACCACTGGTTCTCTTGCAACGATCGTGCAACATGAGTGCAAAAACCCTGTAATTAGGTAATTTCCCTACATAATTCCCTGTGTAGCGAGTGAGAAGAGGGGGAGGAAGTTAGAATACAGTTCAGTTGGTCCACCGCGGTGGTGGGGAATGGTCATAGGGTTGCTACGCTCCTCGCACCGCTCAGCTCTCTCTCTCAGTAACATTACGTGCTAAAAATGGCGGTCGACATAAGTTGTGCACCGCCACATAGTCCATATATATTTCACTCGACATAAGTTGCGCGCCGCTAGTTAAGGATTAAGTATGTAGCAGTACATTGCCCCTGCTTACCATGTTCCTTACTTAGACAACCTACACATAGCTTCAACTTCTTCGCCTGTGCTAGTTTTGTCTCATTTGTTGGGTATTTTACACGAAACTCCATTTATGTTTGTTGTTACATAGCTTGCATAGAATCTGAGCAGGTTTCTTATACGTACCCTCTTTCTTTTCTTTAGTCCCCACTGTCATGCTTACAGTTACCTCATCTCCACATTCTCACTCCCTCCCGACACATACATTCTCCCTTTGTTCAAATGTAGATTACTAATTTCTTTACTGAACTGAGTTTTGAACTCCCCCAGATCAAACGATCTAACCTTGTCAAGTATTGCCACAGGAAGCTTCTGACGTAAGATAATGACTATTATTTCCTGTGTGGTGAGCCCTAGGGTGTCTAGCGATCGAGTATGGCACTCCATATTTGCCCTAAATTTAGCTAACTCCTCAACCTTATACTGTGGTTCTGCGAGCTTTAACAAGGCAACGACATGGGCCATCTTCAACTGCTCTTGATCCCCGTATGTGGACTTTAATAATGGTACTGCCTCCTGATAGCTATCACCTACTACCGCAAAACCCTCTATCAAATGTAAGGCCTCTCCTTCCATTTGTCCCTTTAGGTAGTGAAACTTACGGACATTATCCAAAGAGGATTCATGTACTGTAGACCGAAATTCATCCCAAAAAGCTAACCACTCAGTCAATTTGGCCCCAAATGTAGGAAGATTGAGCTTGGGGAGGTACACAGTGTGACGCACCCAGTCCGTGGCAACGCAACCTGATTGTACTCCTTGGTACTCCACTGTACCGCCACTGTGCGGTACCGTGTACCGTGTACCGTGTACCGCTGTACCGTGCTGGCTGCTTATATTGAGTGTGACAACGTATAACTATGTTCTTTGTATCTCTGCAAAGGTCTCGTCATGTGCTAACCAGTGGTGGGTTTTGTTTTAAGCCATGTCGAGACCTTCCATTTAATATGTAGTATCAATAGAGAAGTTGATAGATAAGACAATAGGAATTCAGAGAGAGAGAGTGAGTTAGACTTCAGAGCGAGAGGGTAGCAATGCGCCACGCTGCCGGGGGGGTGGTTGCCAGACGTATGGACCGGTTGGCAGCCTTGCGCTTATAGCTAGGTGCGACAGGGTTGGTAGTCCATTGCCGCCTGCCTATGCTGCCTGGGTTGCCCATGTTGTCATACTGCACATTGCCTGGAGGCTCGCTGTGTGTTCCATGATCAGGTTGCCTAGAACCTTTGAGATTCTAACATCCCTTGCCCTCTCTCCCAATTTCTCACGGTTGCACTCTTTCTCTCTGACGACATTACTCTCATTTCATTCTTCTCTCTATTTAAATGCATACCCTTCCCTTGAGGTCCTAAAGGAGTTTCAGCAGTCACCTCTCGTATTACTCTTAGGACAAGCATATATTTACATGTATTAGATTTAAGGGGTTAATGTGAACAGCGATCTTCTTGATGAGGATAGTTGGTGAACGTTCTACATGTTCACGAGTTATATGCCCAGCTCATCATCCAATTTGTGGCTAGACTAGTGCCATGTGTAAGAGCCCGACCATGCCCAGGAGTTGTCTGTAGAGGGGCGAGGACTTAGCCTTGATTTGCCTACCGAGCCAGGAGCGAGTGCAGTACCAGAGACTACAGCTCGCTCGTAGTGCCGGTATAGTAGAGTAACGTAATTTATCTGTCCTTGTGTTCTCTGCAGTCTTTTCCTGGGTTCTCGCTTTCGGTGCTGGGACTCGTTGTTCCTGTGACTTGGCCTGCTAGCTAGAATACATGGGGATGATGAGTGGGTGATATCTTTATTTTACTATGCATTGCAGCTCTCTTTAAGTTTATGTATGTAACACTTTACAATACACATTACTCACACACTAGACAACACTATTAATACTTTCATGTATCAATTAACTGCACTGTCGTTTTGCTGCTGTTTCCGGAGTTCTATTGCGTAGGGTGCATACGGACTCAGAGGGGAGACAGAGTGAGAGAAGCGAAGTAGCCTATGCGGTAGTAGGCTACCGGCGCAGTACTGTTGCCTGCAACCTTTTAGTTATTCCAAGTATAGATTCATTATTATAATAAGTGACTACTATTTATGTTCCTTCCATGTGTGTTATTAGGTATCTACTGGATCATGAACATCTTGTATGCTACATGCTAGTGCATGTTAGTAGGGGACAGTTATTCTAGTGCACGCGCTTTCAAGTAGGCGTGTACATTTGTCATTTAGCATTTCACTGTCATACCTTTAGCCTGCTTCTATTCTACATTATTAGAGGCTTAATATTAACGTAGTTTCTTGAGTATTGCATTTCTTTAGTCATAACGTAACCTATAAATGTCTGAGGGAGTTTAGCCTCATAGCCTACCCCTGTTGTACACTTTCGCCGAGTTAAGGTACCTCGTTACCATAGACGATAACTCTGTAGGGCGTTGGTGCTTTTGTTGTCTGGAGCATATAGTATTTGGGACTGGAATCGAGCGTGTCGTTGTCACATAAGCCATTTCTGTCCTACGATCAAGAATCCCGAATATGTATTGCCGATCCAGCCGTAACAAAATGGCGACCTTGCACAAGATTCAGTAGTATCCTATCACATGTTTTTTGGAGAACTATTCTATGTTACCTAGTAGAGCTGGCTAGAATTTTCTTGCATATTGGAGGAATTTTTATTGTGTCATTATTGTATTGGTGGACTTGCAGATTGTTTCGTTGGGGGTGTCTAGAGTAGAGTCATTCAAGCATCTTTAACATTTTGTGAGTCGAGACTGCAATTAGTAATAAGCACTTCTATTTTTTTATGAACAGCAATTGTATAACCAGCACTATGTCTAATGACTCATCATTTACGGGGGAGGATAACACGGTACAGCCTAGTAACCAGCAAGTACAACAGATGTTTAGGGAGGGGAGTGTTATAAGTGGAGAGAGGGATGCCCGGGCATTTTTGCAGACACCTTTGACCGAACAGCGCCTGCAGGCTATTGATTGTTACGGTCTTCGCTGTTTAGCCACGGTTTTGGGGCGGGACTGTCCTGACAGTTGGCCCAAGAAGAATTTGGTGGCATGTTTGTTGGGTGATGGCGATGGGGCGGTGGGTGGAGTGGGGTCTTGGGGGGTTCCCTCCAAGCCTCCATTCCACTCTACCCCTGAGCTGGGCCCTCAGCCAGCGAGTCTTAGCACGATGCAGCAGGAGGGTTCTCAAGGGCAAGCTGGCTTACCCGTAAACACGTCTCGGTGTGGATCCCCCATTTTGTGCTCTCCCCCCCCAGGCCTGTCTCCTGAGATGTTATTTCAGCTAGAACTAGCTAAGTTTAAGCTGCAGGAGACTCAGATACAACAGGCTAGTATAGAACGGATTAAGCTGCAGGAGACTCAGATACAACAGGCTAGTATAGAACGCATAGAGGTTGCTAGAATCCAAGCCAATCAGGATGCAACCAGGTACCAGGCTGAAATGGATGTCGAGAAGTCTAGAGTAGAGACCACGGGGCGTCATCTCGGTGGTGGGCACCGGGTTACAGACTCACTTTCGCATTTAATTAAGTTAGTACCCGCATTTGATGAGACAGCAGTGACTGAGTTTTTAGCTCGTTTCGAAAAGAAGTGTCGTGAGTATGACTGGCCGGAGGTTAAATGGGCAGCATTAGTTTCATCACGTCTTGTGGGTAAGGGGTTGAAAGCCTACGATGCACTGTCACTGGACGAGAGTGTCGTGTATGGACTGGTGAAGGAGGCTGTGCTCCGGGCCTACGAACTGCAACCCGAAACTTATAGATTGAAGTTCCGTGGCGTGAATAAGAAGAGCGACGTCAGTTTTATGGAGCACGCACGGGACTTAACAGATGCATGTAATAACTGGTTTCGGTCCGAGCACGCAGAGTCGGCTGAGGAAATTAAGCAACTTTTCTATCTGGAACAGTTTTACAAATGTACTGGAACCGATCTAACGCTGAACATTAAGGAAAAATGTCCCAAGACAGTAGAGGAGGCTGCCAAGATGGCAGACTTCAGATTATCATTGATTCGTGGTTGCGGTGCCGCTCAGAGGGCTGAGTCAGGGCAGAAGGGGCGCTATACCCCACCCACCAGCGTTTTCGTTAATAACAAATCCTATGACACACATAACCACACTAAATGCATTGCACCTAATAACACCTACAAACACAAGCCTCTCCCGTTTACTAAAGGTCAGGCCCCTTCTTCGCCCGCACAAGGGAAGAAGCCCATTGGGGATGTGAAATGTTACAAATGTCAGAAGCTAGGCCATTATTCACGTGAGTGCCCTAGTAACACTCCCGCTAAGCCGGTGTCATTGGTTCACAGTATCGGTGTGTCTCTGAAGGCTGCAGCAACTGCCCGGGGTAGGTTGTCAGCAGCTGAGGCACACGCGGTAAAGAAGCGTACGGAAGGCTCGACACCTGTCCGGGACACTTTCTGTAGCCATCGGGGACACGGGTTTGTGAGCTGGGGGAGTGAACTACGGAGGGTTGACTTGCTGAGGGATACGGGGGCTTCGCAAACTTTGTTGAGGAACTTCACAGGGAAACCGATAAATGCGGCCAGAGTTGTTGTGGTGCAGGGTATAAATGCTACGAGGTCATACCCACTTGTGAGGTTGGAGTTGAGAGTGGGAGAGGTGTGCAGGGAGCTGGATGTAGGGATCGTTGAGTGTTTGCCAGTTGAGGGCGTCGACCTTCTTCTCGGCAACGACTTTGCGGTGCCCACTTCCGGGACTCCACCCTTAGTCGTTGCCGAGAGGGCGGCCGACGTGGATGGTGAGAATCGGGAATGGGTTGGGAGGTGCCAACAGGATGAGATGGCCTGTGTGGTAACCCGATCTCGCTCTGCGGCTCCTGCGCAGCCTAGCACTCAACCTCGGGGACAGTGGAGGAAGGATCAGGAGAAGGTTGCTAAGGGCAGGAAAAGGGACATTGATTCTGCTGCACTTCTCGGTGATTCGGTACTTGGACCTATAATAAACACGGGAGTTGACTCTGGCCCAGATATGGTGTGTAACAAGGCAGAGTTGGGTAAGACTTCGCGTGAGGCAAGAGCTGTAGTGAGAGCCACTAAGGCAGTAGAGCCTACTAGCCGGGGTAATGTCTTATTACAAAACCATCTTGATGCATTGACGCCCAGGGACATTAGTGAGCAGCAGCTGCAAGACGCTAGCCTAGCTCGTTATAGCAATGGTGCCATAGAGTTGGAGGAAGATGGGGATGCGAAGCCGGCAGATTTCTTTAGGCTCAACAGGATATTGTACCGCAGATTTCTAGACCCCAAATCGAAGTGGGAGGGCGGTGCGAGGGTAGTAGACCAGGTGGTTGTTCCAAATAAGTATAGAGAGTCCTTATTGTGTCTGGCGCATGATGTGCCGGTGGCGGGTCATTTGGGGGTAACAAAAACATTGGCGGCATTGGGCAGGTTTTTCTGGTGGCCTGGGGTCAAGGCTGATGTCTGTGCATGGGTGGCTGGGTGTGCGACCTGCCAGACAACGGGGAAGCCTAACCAGACAATCCCGAAGGCACCTTTGTTTCCCATACCTGTCACCGGGCCTCCGTTCAGCAAAGTTGTAGTAGATTTGGTTGGCCCTTTCCCGCCTACTAGTAGTGGCAATAAATTCCTGTTGACAATCATGGATGTGGTTACGAGATACCCGGACGCATACCCCATGAGAAACGGCTCGGCAAAGGCAGTTGTTAAAAACTTATTATTGTTCTGTTCCCGTTATGGATTTCCACGTGAGGTGCAGTCAGACCAGGGGAGCAATTTTACATCCAAATTGTTCAAGCAAACCCTTCAGTTGCACGGTATATGTTCTGTAGTGTCGTCAGCCTACCATCCCGAGAGTCAGGGAGTCTTGGAGCGGTGGCACTCGACCCTGAAGAGTATGCTACGCTGTTACTGTGCAGAACATGACACTGATTGGGATTTGGGTCTGCCGTATGTTCTGTTCGCTGCACGTGAAGTCCCAGGAGAGAGCCTGGGGTTCAGTCCAAATCAACTAGTCTTTGGCCATAATGTGAGAGGACCTTTAAGTATGGTGAAAGAGATCTGGGAGGGCGAAGAGAAGCCGGGGTCTGTACTTAAATATATCCTTGAGAGCCGGGAGAGACTTATAGGTTGCATGGCAGCGGCAGGTAATAACTTGGTTAATGCACAGGCGGTCATGAAGCACCAGTATGACGCCAAGGTGAAGCTTCGGGAGTTTTCGGTGGGTCAGGAGGTAATGTTGCTTTTACCTTTGCCTGGACACCCCCTTTCTGCCAAGTTTATTGGGCCGTATGTGGTGGCTAAGAAACTGTCCGACCTTGATTATCTCGTTGCAACACCTGACCGTAGAAAAAAACATCAGTTATGTCATGTTATCCTCATGAAAGAGTATGTGAGACGCCCCTCAGAGCCTCTCACTGTCCCTGTGCTGGCCTGCAGCGGCCAGGGTGGAGAAGGAGGTGGGGACAGTCATGCTGCTGAGGAGGATAGCTGGGACTGTGTCATTTCCGCGGAACAGTGGGCGGGGAATACTGAACAAGAGGCTAGGCAAGCTGTAAGTCACCTGCCTGAGCACCAGGGTGCTGCTGTCCTAGGCCTGTTCAGGTCATACCCCTCTGTTTTCGCCGAACACCCAGGTCTCACTACTCAGGTAACGCACGACGTGGACGTCGGTGATAATGTGCCCTTCAAGTCAGTGCCCTACCGTGTGCCCCCGGTAAAGTTGCCAGCTTTACGGGAGGAGTTAAAGTACATGGTTGAGAGAGGGATGATCACTGAAGGTTATGTGAAGTGGACATCACCCGTCACGTTGCAGCCAAAACCTGACGGCAAGGTGCGGTTCTGCATAGATTTTCGTAGGCTATATGGCTTGACCACTACCAACCCTTACCCTTTGCCTCGAGTTGACGACAGCGTGGACAAGATAGGGAATGCAAAGTACCTTACTAAAATTGATCTTGTAAAAGGCTACTGGCAAGTACCCCTGTCGGACCGAGCTAAGCAAGTTTGTGGTTTTGTGGTAGATGGCAAGACCTACCAATGTAACGTAATGCCTTATGGGCTTAAGAACGCACCTGCCACGTTTCAGAACCTGATGAACGATATTTGTGACGAAATCCCTAACTGCACGGTCTACCTTGATGACGTGATAGTGTATGATGACAATTTTGAAAATCACCTAAGGCACTTAGAGACCCTGTTTGGGAAGTTGCACGACGCTGGGCTGGTGGTGAACCTGAGGAAGTGCGAGTTTGTAAAGGCTACTGTGCAGTATCTTGGCTTCGTGGTCGGGTTAGGCCGGGTGTGCCCCCCCCTGAGCAAGATACAGGCTATCAATATGTTTCCCAGGCCCACCACTAAGCGCCAGGTCATGCGGTTCCTAGGTATGATAGGCTATTATAGGCGCTTCATCCGGAGATACTCTACTGTCTTAGCACCGTTAACTGATCTACTGTCGAAGTCAGTGAAGTTCTGTTGGGCTGCGGAGTGTCAGAGGGCTTTCGACCTAGTCAAGCACCTGCTGTGTACACATCCGATTTTGAGAGCCCCAGACTTCTCCAGGAGTTTTCAGCTGGCGACTGATGCCAGCGGTGTGGGTGCCGGGGCAGTGTTACTGCAGACTGATTCCGAGGGCTTGGAACACCCAGTGAGCTTCTTTTCTCGCAAGTTTAATTCGGCACAAAGGAATTACTCGACTATAGAGAAGGAGCTTCTTGCTATCGTTTTGTCGCTCAAACATTTCGAAGTTTATGTTCCAGCCTACGGCCCGGTAGTGACGATTTATACGGACCATCATCCCTTGAAATTCCTAAATCAGTTTCACAATCGGAATATGCGGTTGACCAGGTGGTCCCTAATGCTCCAAGAGTATAATCTCAACATTCAGCATATTGCCGGGAGTGAGAACGTGATAGCAGATTGTCTATCAAGGGTTGATGATCCAGGATAGTCGTGCACGGTGTGTGGGTTGAGCAGGAGTAAAATTAGGCTATCATAACGCTGTCCAAAAAGATTATAAAACAATAAAATAAACGAGAATTTTTTTTTTTAGTTTTGTAAGTCTTTATTGTTGTAGCATGATGCATGCGATATTGTGTTTTATGTATAATTCACACTTCAGTTGTTGTGCACCTTTTGCAATTAGTGGCAGCTAAGGGTAGCAGGTCGGTTGGTTGCCTGTCAGATTTTGATAATGCTTCTAAGGTCGATTATCTAAAATCTTGGGGGGGCTGTGACGCACCCAGTGCGTAGCAACGTAACCTGATTGTACTCCTTGGTACTCCACTGTACCGTCACGGACCGTGTACCGTGCTGGCTGCTTATATTGAGTGTGACAACGTATAACTATGTTCTTTGTATCTCTGCAAAGGTCTCGTCATTTGCTAACCAGTGGTGGGTTTTGTTTTAAGCCATGTCGAGACCTTCCATTTAATATGTAGTATCAATAGAGAAGTTGATAGATGAGATGATAGGAATTGAGAGAGAGAGTGAGTTAGACTTCAGAGCGAGAGGGTAGCAATGGTTGCCAGACGTATGGACCGGTTGGCAGCCCTGCGCTTATAGCTAGGTGCGACAGGGTTGGTAGTACATTGCCGCCTGCATATGCTGCCTGGCTGCCCATGTTGTCGTACTGCACATTGCATGGAGGCTCGCTGTGTGTTCCATGATCAGGTTGCCTAGAACCTTTGAGATTCTAACATCCCTTGCCCTCTCTCCCAATTTCTCACGGTTGCACTCTTTCTCTCTGACGACATTACTCTCATTTCATTCTTCTCTCTATTTAAATGCATACCCTTCCCTTGAGGTCCTAAAGGAGTTTCAGCACTCACCTCTCGTATTACTCTTAGGACAAGCATATATTTACATGTATTAGATTTAAGGGGTTAATGTGAACAGCGATCTTCTTGATGAGGATAGTTGGTGAACGTTCTACATGTTCACGAGTTATATGCCCAGCTCATCATCCAATTTGTGACTAGACTAGTGCCATGTGTAAGAGCCCGACCATGCCCAGGAGTTGTCTGTAGAGGGGCGAGGACTTAGCCTTGATTTGCCTACCGAGCCAGGAGCGACTGTAGTACCAGAGACTACAGCTCGCTCGTAGTGCCGGTATAGTAGAGTAACGTAATTTATCTGTCCTTGTGTTCTCTGCAGTCTTTTCCTGGGTTCTCGCTTTCGGTGCTGGGACTCGTTGTTCCTGTGACTTGGCCTGCTAGCTAGAACACATGGGGATGATGAGTGGGTTATATCTTTATTTTACTATGCATTGCAGCTCTCTTTAAGTTTATGTATATAACACTTTACAATACACATTACTCACACACAAGACAACACTATTAATACTTTCATGTATCAATTAACTGCACTGTCGTTTTGCTGCTGTGTCCGGAGTTCTGTTGCGTAGGGCGCATACAGACTCAGAGGGGAGACAGAGTGAGAGAAGCGAAGTAGCCTATGCGGTAGTAGGCTACCGGCGCAGTACTGTTGCCTGCAACCTTTTAGTTATTCCAAGTATAGATTCATTATTACAATAAGTGACTACTATTTATGTTCCTTCCATGTGTATTATTAGGTATCTACTGGATCATGAACATCTTGTATGCTACATGCTAGTGCATGTTAGTAGGGGACAGTTATTCTAGTGCACGCGCTTTCAAGTAGGCGTGTACATTTGTCATTTAGCATTTCACTGTCATACCTTTAGCCTGCTTCTATTCTACATTATTAGAGGCTTAATATTAACGTAGTTTCTTGAGTATTGTATTTCTTTAGTAATAACGTAACCTATAAATGTCTGAGGGAGTTTAGCCTCATAGCCTACCCCTGTTGTACACTTTCGCCGAGTTAAGGTACCTCGTTACCATAGACGATAACTCTGTAGGGCGTTGGTGCTTTTGTTGTCTGGAGCATATAGTATTTGGGACTGGAATCGAGCGTGTCGTTGTCACATAAGCCATTTCTGTCCTACGATCAAGAATCCCGAATATGTATTGCCGATCCAGCCGTAACAGTGGGTAGGGGAGTTATATATATATATATATATATATATATATTGTGACGTTAACCACTCTGTTAGAACCGCATGGCTTGTCCTACAGTGACTCGCTAGGATCGCCAGGGCAGTGGATGGGGCTACAGTTTATGTATTAGAGTGTGCTTTATTTCATATGAAAGCTCGTGTCATGGGCAGTCCAGAAAGGCTCTTTGTTTTCACCCATGTCAAGGCTTTATATATTTAATTGTAAAGTATATGTTTTGTCAGTAACTAGTAATGATGGGATCTGGGAGAGAGAGAGAGAGTAGAACAGAGTGAGAGGGAGCGCGCAGTGTTTTTGTCCCGCTCGATGACGTCACGGCTGGCTGCCTCGCGGGGGTTGGTGGAGAGAGGCCTTTGCCATGCTGCAAGCTCTCTTGTTAGTGGCTGGACGACTTGCAACCGCTTTTTTCCCACGTGGCTCGAGCTGGTGGAGTATATATACAGTTCCTCGCCACTCTCTCCCTCAGATCTGGTTTCTAGAACGCACCCATCTTTTTCACTTGCTACCTGTCCCCTGCTCCGTACATGAGAATCTTTTCCTCTGCCTACCTCTCTCTTTTTTCATATCTTTCACCACCTTGTTATTAATATTATACCCCTTCTGGTTAACTCTGCAAAATCAGCTTCATGCTGGCCAGTTGTATTGTGCGTTAAGGTCTGATATAACCCATGTATGTTAGTTGTTAAGATAAGTGGATCACGAAGCATTGGTTGGCATTCATATTGTTTAGTACTGCTCCTTTAATTATTAGTGTTCTGCTGGATTAGATAATGCTAGACTAGGAGTCTGATATCATAAGGTATTGTTTCCTATGAGTGCTGGCTTCAGTTAAAAGCGGCACGACATACCTGAGAACTGGAGTTGATTGAGTAAATTCTAGTCTGTTTGCCATTGAGAGTAGAGCATGCACGAATGAGGGTTTTTTGCCTATACCATTCTGCACTGTTCTAGTCTCGATTGTTTGTCTTTGAGGTACGCCAGGAGAACGCTTAATACTTCGGTATTAAGGTTTCTCAAGAGAGCTACCCTTCATTATAACGTAATATTTGACGCACAGACTTGAGATTTGCACTAGGCTATGCCGCATGACATGCGCACCAGTATCTCATATCATTGACTCTAGCTAGACTTTATCAGTCACAGTAGACATTAAGTATATTAACCTAATTACTCTTTTTATGCATACCCATTTATGATTACACAAGCATTTCGCAGCCTAGTTTGATGTATTGAGACACAAACGACTTAGGCTCTTTTTGTTGATAGGAATACTGCATTGTCGTGGTGATTATTATTATTGTTGTAGTGTTTAGGATATTCTTGGCTCCGACGGCATTATATATTCTGCCTTTTTGTGTGCATAGCCTGCACGAGCATTGTTCTGCTGCCTGCCTTTTTGGGTTCCATTTCCGATACGAGCATCTTTATAGCATCTAACATTTAAAGAAGATTCCTTGTTAGTGTTGAAGGACTTTAGTGCACTTTCTTTCATGCAGGAGTGCCTGACATTTATTGATTAAAGTAACGTAAGCTGTAACTTCTCTTACCACCTTACTTTGCATACCATAACCAAGCACCTTCGGTTATAGGTAGTAATAGGCTGTTTTCACATAACATTAAGCCTAGAGTAGCCGCACATTTATTGAGAGTTTGATAGCCTATTATTGCATATAGAACTCTGTAGAGTATTTGTGTTCTTTGTTCACTGGGAATATACATCAGAGGTTGGAGCTAGCGCTTTCCGTTGTAACATTTATACCATTACTACTCCAATGAATGAGAGCCCTGATATATTTGAGGAGGTCCCTGCCAGAGGGGCCAACTCACCACATTTTCAAAAACAGCACTCCAGCCAATGAGAGCGTGGCTACGACGTGGGGAATTAAATGGCCGCCCGCCCGACCACTCACAGGCGCTGTACGAGACGTGCTTCAGTAGTCACGCTCAAACCGAGTTAGAGTCAACTCACGAGTGTATGGTATGTTAACTTTAAACATCAATAACTCAAAACTATACTCGTGGCTAGTTGGCCCCTCTGGCAGGGACCTCCTCATTTGAACCCCAGTCGTAACAAATGGCGACCTTACCTAGGATTTGGTGAACCTACATTTATTAGCAGGGAACATTTGTTGTTTTGGAGAATATTTTGCGGGGATCAGCAAGAATATATTTTGTTTCGCAACATAGTATAGCCCTTGAGTATTTCCGAGAATTTTTGTGTGTATATTGAGGTATAAGAGTTTGGGGTGCTTCTTTTCTGAATATTGTGGTGAGAAATTTTTGTGAGCATTATGTCTTATACCGGATCAGAGGAGAATGGAGACACAGTACGTCATGTCGAAACTGAGGAACAGCAGTATGGTGAAATGGTTAATCAGGGAGGGTTGCCCCTGGGGGGACCACCGGTAATTTTAAACCGTAACCGTGTTCCTGATCAGTCTGTCTCGCACTTATGGAAACTGGTTCCGGTGTTTGATGAGAGTGGGGTAACAGAATTTTTCGCACGCTTTGAGAAGAAGTGCCAGGAATACCAGTGGCCAGAGAATAAATGGGCAGCACTTGTATCCTCTAGATTAAGAGGCAAGGGTCTTAAAGCCTACGATGCGTTACCTTTGGAGTCATGTATTGTGTATGAGGATCTCAAGGAGGCTGTCCTGAGGGCTTACGAACTGCAACCAGAAATGTACCGTTTGAAGTTCCGGGGTGTAACTAAGGGAAGAGATAGCACCTTTTTGGAACACGCCCGGGACTTGTCCGATGCTATGGGGGACTGGCTCCGATCTGAGGTCACAACATTTGATGAAATTAAGCAGTTAATGATGTTGGAGCAGTTCTTTAAGAGCACGGGCGGTGATCTAACTTTGAACTTGAAGGAGAAAAACCCAAGAACTCTAGTCGAAGCAGCAGAAATGGCTGATCGACGGCTGTCGTTGATTCGGGGTTGCGGGTCCTCACAGAGGTACGATGTAAGTGCTAAGGACCGTTATCCTCCCCCTCCCCGTAACAATGACACATTTATACAGAAGAGCCATGAAACTAAAACCGAATCCAAACCTTACACCAAACCGTATGTGAAAAGTCAGGGGCCTTTTACATCACAGTATAAGCCGAAACCGAAATTTATGTGTTTTAGTTGCCACCAGGAGGGTCATAAGGCAAATGAGTGCCCTAGTCGACCTCCTCCGGCAGCCATGTCTTTTGCTCACGGCATTGGAGTGTTCAAGAGGACATCGGAGTTTGTTAGAGGCATTTCTTCCGAGGTAAATACACTGCCAGTGCAGAAGGATCCGGAAGGCTTATTCCCTGTCCATGATGCCTTTAGTGACCACAGGGGACTCGGTTGTGTGGAGTGGGGGGGTAGAAGACATGAGGTGAGAATTTTGCGTGACACTGGGGCATCGCAAACACTGTTGAGAAATTTCACTGGTAAACCTGTCAATATGGCGCGGGTGGTTGTGGTTCAGGGAGTTAATGCAACAAGGTCATACCCACTTGTAAGAATGAAGGGGGAAGTTGATGGTGTGACTCGTGACCTGGATGTAGGAATTGTGGAGAAGTTACCTGTTGGGGGCGTCGACCTCCTCGGCAACGACTTTGCGGGACCTACTTCTGAGGCTCCACTCTTGGTCGTTGCCGAGAAGCCGGCCGACGTGAGTAGGGAGGAGCAGGAGTGGGTTGAGAAGTGTCCGGTGCAGCCTATGGCGTGTGTTGTCACCGGAGATCCTGCATCCAGGGAGTCACATTCTGGTCAACAATCTTTAGATCAGCGGAGGAAGGGTACCGAGAAGGGGTTGAAAGTTGATGCGGTTGAGAGTTTAGTGTCAACGGACCTTCTCGGGGACTCATTATTAGGACCACATTTCGAGTCTGGAGAAGACCCAGTAACTGTTCCTGAAGGGGCAGAGGATGGGCTTAAAAAGACGAAAGAGTTGAGGGAGGACAGTGTTGCACAGTCGAGAGATGTAGCAACGAGGTACCCTGACGCGTACCCTATGAGAAATGGGTCGGCGAAGACGGTGGTCCGAAGCTTGCTAGTGTATTTTTCCCGGTATGGTTACCCACAGGGGCTTCAGTCAGTCCAGGGACCCAACTTCACTTCTAGCCTCTTTGTCCAATCAATGCCGCAGCATGGGATTGTTGGGGTTGTGTCATCTGCGTATCATCCGGAGAGCCAGGGTGTGTTAGAGCGATGGCACTCAGCCTTGAAATCTGTGCTTCGTTGTTGTTGCTTTGAGAGTGGGAGGGATTGGGATCTTGGCCTGCCATGTGTTTTGTTTGCTGTGTGGGAGGTACCTGGGGAGATTTTGGGATTCAGCCCTAATGAGCTCGTCTTTGGACACCGTATCAGAGGGCCTCTCCATATGGTTGAAGAAGTATGGGAGGGCGCAAAAAAACCTTGTTCTATGCTCAAGTGTGTCCTCAACAGACAACAGTCGAGAACGGATGTTGCGCAGTCTGGAGTTGGCTGGCCGTAATTTGACTAGCTCTCAGGCCCTCATGAAGGACATGTACGACCTCAAGGTTGAACTCAGGGAGTTTCACGTGGGTCAGGAGGTGTTGATTCTACTGCCCCTTGTAGGTCACCCCTTATCCGCGAAGTACACTGGTCCTTATAGGGTGGTGGAGGAGCTATCGGACCTGGTTTACTTGGTAGCCACTCCAGACAGACGGAAGCGCAATCAGTTATGTCATGTTAATCCCATGAAGGAGTATGGGAGGCACCCCCCTGAGCCTCTCACTGTGCCTGTGATGACGTTTAGCAGTCAAGGTGGAGAAGGAGAACGGGACAGTCAAGCTCAGGTGGAGGATAACTGGAAGGATAAGAAGTTCAAATGGGCGCCTGAGTGTGAGAAGGTGTTTAGGGAAGTAAAACACCTGTTGTGCACTCACCCGATCCTCAGGGCCCCTGACTTTAGCCTACCTTCCCAACTAGCAACGGAGGCTAGTGGTGTGGGGGCTGGTGCCGTCCTTGTGGAAAAGGACGATGATGGGCTGGAGCATCCTGTTAGTTTCTGCTCGGAGAAGTACAATTCGGCCCAGGGGAGCTGCTCTGTTGTCGAGGAGGAGCTGCTGGCGGTTGTACTTGCTCTGAGGCATTTCGAGGTCTGTGTTCCAGCCTATGGTCCGGTCGTTGTAGTTTACCCAGATCATCACCCTCTCAAGTTCTTGGACCAGTTTCACAATCGGAATATGAGGCTGACCAGGTGGTCACTACGGTTATTGGTATATAACCTGGACATACGCCATATTGCCGGTTGTGACAACGTGGTTGCAGATGGTCGTTCAAGGGTATATTATGATCCTGGGTAGATTGACACACGGGTAGCCTCCTGCTTTAGTTTGAATGGTATTTTGCGCTTGGTGCTTGTTGGCTCGCGGTTGTAGCCCTGCGTATTGGGTCGTAAAGCAGGAGTTGAGCGTTTGGTATAGAAGAAAAAACTAGGCTTGCCCCTATAGTGCAGCCGAAATAAACAAATTATAAACATAAAATCAAATAAAAACTTTCTTTGATAGTTGAATTTTTTCAGTATGTTATAGCAGTAATTCTGAGTTGCACTCCTCTCAGAATGCTGGGCTAGAGAGGCTCGCTCTTGAGGAGCATAACTACCTATAATTTAACCTATTGTGTTGGGAGGGTTATAATTTTGAAAAATGTTTTGTTGAAGAACTGTGCCAGATATTTTACTGCCGCTGGGTGATGGGAAGTGGAGATATAGCATGGGTTCTAACCATCAGATTTTTGTGAGCCTTGGGGCCTCTGAGAAAAATCTTGGGGGGGGTGTGACGTTAACCACTCTGTTAGAACCGCATGGCTTGTCCTACAGTGACTCGCTAGGATCGCCAGGGCAGTGGATGGGGCTACAGTTTATGTATTAGAGTGTGCTTTATTTCATATGAAAGCTCGTGTCATGGGCAGTCCAGAAAGGCTCTTTGTTTTCACCCATGTCAAGGCTTTATATATTTAATTGTAAAGTATATGTTTTGTCAGTAACTAGTAATGATGGGATCTGGGAGAGAGAGAGAGAGAGTAGAACAGAGTGAGAGGGAGCGCGCAGTGTTTTTGTCCCGCTCGATGACGTCACGGCTGGCTGCCTCGCGGGGGTTGGTAGAGAGAGGCCTTTGCCATGCTGCGAGCTCTCTTGTTAGTGGCTGGACGACTTGCAACCGCTTTTTTCCCACGCGGCTCGAGCTGGTGCGAGTATATATACAGTTCCTCGCCACTCTCTCCCTCAGATCTGGTTTCTAGAACGCACCCATCTTTTTCACTTGCTACCTGTCCCCTGCTCCGTACCTGAGAATCTTTTCCTCTGCCTACCTCTCTCTTTTTTCATATCTTTCACCACCTTGTTATTAATATTATACCCCCTCTGGTTAACTCTGCAAAATCAGCTTCATGCTGGCCAGTTGTATTGTGCGTTAAGGTCTGATATAACCCATGTATGTTAGTTGTTAAGATAAGTGGATCACGAAGCATTGGTTGGCATTCATATTGTTTAGTACTGCTCCTTTAATTATTAGTGTTCTGCTGGATTAGATAATGCTAGACCAGGAGTCTGATATCATAAGGTATTGTTTCCTATGAGTGCTGGCTTCAGTTAAAAGCGGCACGACATACCTGAGAACTGGTGTTGATTGAGTAAATTCTAGTCTGTGTGCCATTGAGAGTAGAGCATGCACGAATGAGGGTTTTTTGCCTATACCATTCTGCACTGTTCTAGTCTCGATTGTTTGTCTTTGAGGTACGCCAGGAGAACGCTTAATACTTCGGTATTAAGGTTTCTCAAGAGAGCTACCCTTCATTATAACGTAATATTTGACGCACAGACTTGAGATTTGCACTAGGCTATGCCGCATGACATGCGCACCAGTATCTCGTATCATTGACTCTAGCTAGACTTTATCAGTCACAGTAGACATTAAGTATATTAACCTAATTACTCTTTTTATGCATACCCATTTATGATTACACAAGCATTTCGCAGCCTAGTTTGATGTATTGAGACACAAACGACTTAGGCTCTTTTTGTTGATAGGAATACTGCATTGTCGTGGCGATTATTATTATTGTTGTAGTGTTTAGGATATTCTTGGCTCCGACGGCATTATATATTCTGCCTCTTTGTGTGCATAGCCTGCACGAGCATTGTTCCGCTGCCTGCCTTTTTGGGTTCCATTTCCGATACGAGCATCTTTATAGCATCTAACATTTAAAGAAGATTCCTTGTTAGTGTTGAAGGACTTTAGTGCACTTTCTTTCATGGAGGAGTGCCTGACATTTATTGATTAAAGTAACGTAAGCTGTAACTTCTCTTACCACCTTACTTTGCATACCATAACCAAGCACCTTCGGTTATAGGTAGTAATAGGCTGTTTTCACATAACATTAAGCCTAGAGTAGACGCACATTTATTGAGAGTTTGATAGCCTATTATTGCATATAGAACTCTGTAGAGTATTTGTGTTCTTTGTTCACTGGGAATATACATCAGAGGTTGGAGCTAGCGCTTTCCGTTGTAACATTTATGCCATTACTAGTCCAATGAATAAGAGCCCTGATATTTTGAACCCCAGTCGTAACAATATATATATATATATATATATATATATATATATATATATATATATATATATATACCGGTATATATATATATATATATATGCATATATATATCGAGCGGTAGAGGAAGAGGCATTTACTGCAACTTAATATGAATTATATGATTATATCCTTCTCAATGCTGGCAAAATCGTCAAACATGATTTAAGTTATAAATGTATCCCCCGAATAGCAAGGGCAGTAGGGATGAGTGAATCGCTTGTTCTACGTTAGCAGGGATCCCTCAAAGGTATCAGATAAATAATATATTATGGTCACTCTGGTTGGAAACGTTAGCACTTTTCCGGGGGTGGCAGGTAAATGATAGTATGTCTCTCCATTATTAATAGGGGAGGGAAAGAGAGGGACAGAGGTAGGTTGGAGTACATCTTCTCTCTTCTTTTTCACGCCACGGGCTGAGCAGGTCAATAGGACCTTCACGTCATGGGCTGGGCAGACCAAAATGACCTCAGATCGAGTCAACACCAAACGTCAGGGGTTTTTCTGAGGTGATCTGATCGTTCTTGCTGTTCTGAAAGTATTCTGGCTACACTGACACATCAAGAAAATACCCCCTATATTGTCATCAATTCATAACATAGAAGATGCCCGACCATATTCGAAGATGCTGTGAACGACCGTATTGCTGCTCTCTCCGAATAAAGTGACATGTATATATACAGTTTCATCATCTCGTGTGACAAAAAAGGAAAAAACAACACCTTGAAACTCCACTGAAACCATCTAGTGCGACACATATGAAGCACCCAACATCTAGATGCTTATATTTATAACCTCGGAGCCTCGCAAGAGTTACAGGCTACTGAACAGCCTAGTTGTTAAAGACCACCCTCGGGACCAGACACGGTGATGGAGTTGTTGTATTAAAGCTGCCTTGATATACCTATAGTAATGTAGTGAGGTGCTAGTACACTGTTAAAGACCACC